>JAQFXW010003564.1:0-11796 GCA_034693945.1 Dendrobaena attemsi
AAAGATGTAGAAACACTTGCAGTGAGAAAGGCAGAGCGAAGACTAGGAGGAAGTGAATTCCACAGTGAGGGACCTGCGCTAGCAAAGAATCGAGTCTGGGCCATTGTGGTCCTGACAAGTGGAACAAAAAGGTCGATGCGATCAGAGGATCGAAGAGGACGCAAAGACATTGCAGAGTGAGGACATTCATGGAATGTCAGCGATCACTTGAAGCATCGTGGTGTTTCTGACGAGTGGACAGTTTAGCTGTTGCTATAATCCTCTTAACGCCATTGACACAGGAAGCCAGTGAATTCCATAACTTGCCATTTACTTCCCATTTTATGCCGGTACTAAATAACACTGCGTTTGTACGCCAATCGCTTGATTGACTGATTGACTGATACAATGGGTTTCAGAATTTGACCTGATTGATTGGGTGTTTGTCACCTGCCAGTCAATCAGTCAATCAAGCGATTTAGGCCTAAACATTCCATTTTAATCCTATAATAGTTACTATGCGTACGCAAATATAAATATGTTTTTATACTGTAGGGACATTGCATGGCAATTCAATGTGATTAATATTTTAGGCCTAATATCATAATTTCATGGACGTAAGGGGTCGCGACTATCAGCTAGCCTATATAATTGAACATTTTAGGTACGTCGAAATTTCAATAGAATCATTTTGACGAAAGGCCGAACAGCTCTGGTAACTCTTCGTCTAACCACCTGTAGTTAATCTGCTTTCCGTCCATCATTATTAGTCAATAAATCAATCAATGATCAATTCGTACATCGTATTACATAAATTAATATAATTATGATCTATATATCTACCCACCCATTCATTCATGCATTCATACCTCTGAGTAGGTTTCTTGAAGGGGCACTATGTAAATTTTCGAAAATGAAATGAATACATGCATGCTACATCATCTTACCATGCATAAGCTATACTCTGCTAGTGCGTCACAAATTCACCGACTTATACTCATCAGGTTACTAACCCCTACCCAGTATTGTATTATATTTGTGTATTTCTATACCGCCTCTTACAGACCACTACTACTCTAATACGTTTATTTTACAACGCCTTCATAACGAAGATGATTGGAATAACTACTACTACTCAGAGGCGGTCCCAACTACACTGCCCATAGTACCCACCCGACTACGCTTCTACCATTCTGGGTAGGTAATCAGATGATGGAACAGATCCACCTTAATACATAGGTAGGGCATTATCGTCATAGGCCTACATAAAAAAACAATATAAAAGCCTATAGAGAATCTTGGCTGTAAGTTCTTATCGATTAGCTTCCTGACTCTAGTTCTGTAATGTTGGTCCACATCTTCTCGTTATTGCTCTCCTGTCGTTTGCCAATAATTTAAATACAGGACATTCTGAAAACACAATAAAGGCGCCACAAAAATATGTCGACACGTGATTTATGAGTGCAGGAGATAGGCCTACAGCTATGATCAACTGATCACAGTTTGACTTTAATGTTAGCATTAGTTTGTTCGCATACAGATCTTCAGAAGGAGTTGAGAGAAATAGTGTCGGAGTATCGTTATTTCTCAATAATGTGATCTTAATTAAGGGGGTAAACAGGTAACACAGGTTTGCGTCAGGGTCCAATGGGTTCGTGGAATATACTCTCCCTAAAACACGTGAACTTTGAGTATAATTTTTGATCAATTAACGAGATAGATAAAATGTTAATTAACCAATTAAAAAGTAGCAAAATTAATTGAGAATGAATTAGATGAGTAGGCCGAACTAACTAACGAGTGAATCAATGAATGAACATTCAAACTATAACGAATACAGTAGATCCAATTGTATTTTTATTGCATTGTGTATGAATTTATATAGCGCTTGCCCCGTAGTTGGCTGAACCGCTGTCAGTGTTAACACCCGGCAGCGCCACAGCTTTGTAATTATCATCGCCATAGATCTAGTGAATGGAAGGTTGAGCTGACTATTGGGAGGTTGCGGGAAGCGATCCCGTATTCATGCTGACCCTTCTGTTCTTCATTCCAGAGCGTTACTATTCAGACACCCCTTCCCCCCCCAGTGAAAAACATCGACATTAGTGACTTCTTACTTTTCTGAACACTTCTGGCACTTGAACTTACTGCTCTTAAATAAACTTCGATAACGTTAAGTTAGGTGAGCACATTTTCTTGCTCACATGATGCTCTTAAAAGGTCCTTCATATACAATCATAGCAGTCTTGTTTTCCTCGATTTTAAAGTCTTGAACTCAAGTGCACTCGAGTTCATTTCTAAAAGTCTTGGTCTTGGTCTTGGTCTTGAGACAAAAATGTCTTGGTCTTTGTCTTGGTCTTGAGACAAAAAGTCTTTGCCTTGGTCTTGGTCTTGATGCCAAAAGTTTTGGTCTTGATATTTCAAGACAAAGACCAAGACTTTTTGAAAAGTCAATGAAAACAGTAATACATGATTACTTAGCCGTCACTATATATAATATTCAGTAGTGACTTGCAGTTCTGTGAAGCTCTAATAATTTTTAGGTTTTGGGATTCTCGCAGACATATTCTAGTTCTTGCTATTTTTGACCGGATGTTCAGTGAATTCAAGATCGCAAAATCTTATAATATAATGAGAAATTAATTACGGGAGGATTTAAAAGACTCGACTTGTGCACCTTTGTGTACCAGTGACTTCTGCACCTGCAGAATAGTTTTTCTTATTTTTCTCATGGTAGGATTTTTTTTAGGCCACACAGAATATTTTGGTAAAAAATGCTGAGTGAAAAACTGTGGAATGGTGTTTATAAAAAAAATGCAACATAAATAGGCTGCTTTCACGTGACAGACTTTGAGAAATAATTATTACTAAAATCTGTTTTGCTTTATTCGAATGAAATGATTGTTATTTTTCATTTAAACACAGACACATTTTTTATCATGTTGATGTACGATCAAGTGATTTCAAAGTCTTGAATGATCTTGACACTAAAAGTCTTGGTCTTGGTCTCGGTCTTGAGGTTCAAGGTCTTGGTCTTGTGGTCTTGAGGTTTCAGGTCTTGACAAAAAGACTGAATCATAGGCCAAAGTGTTGATGAAACTTGCTAACTTAACTAGCCCAGTTAGCTACATTGGGAGCGCGTCGGCTGTGTGTTTGCACGGTACCGAGTTCGAGCCCGATGCCTGCCGACATTCAGAGATTTAACATCTCGGGCTAGCACATGGGCATGTGTGGAGCAATGGGATAGTCGCCGCCTTGCGTCCGGAGGGTTGCGGGTTCGATTCAGACCAGAGCCACCGCGTAGGGACCTTGAGCAAGTCCTTCGCCTACAGTTGCTCGTGGCGCTTCGGCGTGAAAACTCTGACACTCCCTCGGACTGTAGTCGGGACCGCCTCTGAGTTGTAGTGGACTTGAAGAGGCGGTATAGAAATGCGGAAATAAATAAATAAAATAAAAATAATTGTATTAGACTACACGAATTAGAACAATTCGTGTGTATACTTCTTCGAGCGCAGCCGGAGTGCCAGTCTCAAGCGTATCATGCGAGGAGGTGCCCCTGATCGATCGCCTGTGACAGATCTACAGTATCATGGTCCGTTGCATCACAGGATCATTCTCGCCTGCATCTGCACACCTGTACAATTATATATATATACCGTACGTCTGCTGCTGAGTCTCAGACTCATTCCATCCAATCACACGATCGATGGACTTCGCTTTAGACTTCCAAGTCCTATACAGACGGAGAAGTCGTCTGACAACTTCTATGACAACTGTGGAACAGCGGAACAACGGGAACTTTTAACGATCGATTTTAGCATAAGAGACGTTGGTTACTTATAACACTCTCATGACGCCATTAACAGCTTTTGTGGTCTGATAAAATCTACGACGTTAATCTGTTCAGCTTCTCTCAAATGTGTGTTGTGTCTCGCACGTGTTGTTCGCACATGCAGGCTCAATTATTGTTTACATATAATTTTAAACGGTTTACTGCTTATGTCTATGGATTTAGGCTAAACACGCGAATAGGCTATCTGCTATGCAGATTATTTATATTATATATGTAATAATTATGTAGGTCTATTTTATTTGTATTTCTGTGTATCTATTTTCATGCAGACTCTATTTATTATTATTATAATTTTACTATACAACAACACTTTGTCTGCTGAATGATATTTGGTATTGGCCAGATAGGAATACCTAGATTTGTATACAATGATCGATTTTATAAATTTCTTTACACGCTTTTCCGTAAACGTTGGTTATTGGAGGTTGCAGTTGAACAGTTGCTGTTGTTATTATTACTGGCACGTATAATTATATAGCGATCTATAACTTGCTCAACATTTATACAGCGCCCAAAGAAAAGTATGGCGGGAACTGCAGCTTATTAACTTCTGTTTGTACAATTGCATCAGGTTATATCTCATCTTTATCACAACAATTCAGTATAGGCCCCTATTTATATTTATGTAGCCTATGTAAACTTACATAATAGCGTAAATTGAATGGTCTATGAATGTTCCTATTGTACATGCTAGGCCTAATTACATTGAGTTTACATTACCTTACGGTCCTTACCTCATAGCCTATAGTATAATTGTATTATCCCATCTCTAACATACCCTTCTCTGTATTTCCCCTCCCTTCTTCTCCCCTCCCTTCTTCCACTCTCTGTCATTCCCCTCCTTCAATTCATCTTGCATTTTACCTGGCTTATAGCCTAGACTTTCATTTATCCTATAGACTTTGTGGTTAATACCCCCCCTTAGCAAAGTAGAGCCGAGGAGGAGGCAGAGGAGAATATTATTGTCTTCGTGCTGTTTGCTACGGAAGTGTAGCAGCTCTCCTGCTACGATAGATGCGAACGGCCAGCAAGGGGCCAATTACTCTGCTACCAGAGGTTTCATCACTGACAAACGCCATGCAGAGATAGACCTTGTTTCTTGCCGAGCATACAATTTCCCCACCAGCAAATACGCCGACGGTAAAGGACGATCTCACCCCTTCGTGTAATTGTAAGGTTTTCCGTGGACGACGGCGTCGCTTTGATTAGAAGTTACAGGTTACCGTACAGTATTTTGTTATCGATTTTGCTCCTCCGGTTCGATGACAATCATCTGGACGATCCTGCTGTTCTTTTAGAGTTTTTTTAAAATTTAGTCCTGCTAATAACCTTCCTGATAAATGCCTATTAGTCCGTGTTACGTTTAGACCGGTTAATCCGTGTTATGCGTAATAAAAATAAATATAGCCTAGTCTGCTTAGTTTAAAGTTCTGTTATTTAATCATGCTATTGCTAATTATTCTGATATTGGCAGAATTGATTCTATATCTGCTGCAGTCCAGGACGTAGGGCCCAATACTATTTTTGCAGTCTACCCAAGAGGGTTGAACAACCAAGCTTTTGGGAAATAAAAACTTATTTATTTGGTGTTTTTATTATTTTGCTTTTTTTGTTGCAAGATTTTACGATTTCGGAAGACGTTAAGAAAAAAATACAATTCAGATTAAATCATTTCAGATTGCAGACTCATAAACACATAATAACTGATAGCAGTTGTTTAGTAGTTCATATTCTGAATTTTAAGCCATTGAATATAATGTTTATAAAAGTAATTCAAAAAATAGAAAATCAAAAAGCCAAAATACAAAATTTCTTCTTTTTTTTATAAAAAAACACGAGAAACTTTCCACCTCTGGTCTACTGTGGTATGCGATGAGACCACAAACCAAAATTGCAGCATCATGAGACGACTAAAAGGGTAAGAAACGGATCTTACGGAACTGGGTGCCGTTGATTTGTTTCCTTCCATTAGCCTAGGCAGAAGCGGAGATTAGGAGAGAGTAGGGCATGCAGGGAGTCACCCGACTCAGCCAAGGCTGTTGGTAGGTAGGTGGGTAAGTGGGCGGATGGAAGGAAGGTGGTGGGATGACCAGGTCGTCGATAACATCGTCGGCTCCGTTTAGGTATTGATTAAAGTACCCGCCACGAATGCCTCCCAGTGGACCGACCGTCAAGCTGGCAATCGCTGACGGATGAGCAGTAGAGCGACGCACGACCACAGACAGCGTGAACGATAGACTATGCACTCCGGGCGAACTGTCTTACTCTCTGAATCCCTGACTAGATTCGTCCTCTCTCTGTCTATCCTCTGATCCTCCGCTCTCCAACTACATTCCTAAACCGCACCTGTCTTATCACAAAGCCTACTCTCCCTACTCTGACCCTCTAAAAATCAGACCATGACCACCACGGACTTACTTTTGGCTAGCCATTGTCTTTCTGGTGAAATAGCTGGTGCCCTACGTTTCGCTTTCGCGTGCTACTCTCGAAATTGTGTATGCTCTCTGCCTGTCTCTCTGTCTGTCTGTCTGTCCGTCTGCCTGTCTGTCTGTCTGTCAAACTACGCTCTTCTTTCCTTACAGCACGGACTTGCACGCCGAATGTAGCGTAGGCCCATACTAAGCAACTGAGCGCTCTATTTCGCTTGCGGTCGGTGGTTATTATAATTAAGTGAAGTAACCGCGCAGACCTCACGCGAACGCCTATTGGCCGACGATTGGTCAGCGCCGTCTGTCCACCTTCTGCTTGGCTGACCATCGCGGTCAGCACAGCATAGAATTAAGCGAATATGTCTCTCGGAAGTGTCGCAGATGTCGCCTTTTCCTGCTCAAGACCTCTCGACCTATTTTCGAGGGATTCGTCCATTTCCGATTCTGCGTACTCCTACTGTCAGTTTCCCGAGAAGTACTGCGAGGGGCCCATGGTCCCGTGAAGGGATCAAAGAAGACAGAAAGTGCCCCAATGGATAGGCCTTGTGGACTGTAACGTACTCGACTTGCTGAGGACAGGAAATGTTTTCTGTAAGAGCGTCTTGACCTGGTGGAACCTACTGCTATAGCTCGAGGTCTAGGCCTACCCGCTAGGCTATAGGGCCAATAGCTCGTCATTTTCGGAATTGCCATATAGGCCTATACAGTATACAAGTGTACGAGACATCGAGAAACCTTGACCTGGAAAATGTAATTAACAACTAATACTCTTCAGTCTTGCGTACTCTCAAACAATTCTGTATTGCGTTTAGCCTAGGCATCGTCAGGATCTGTGCGAAGAAGCTACGGTAGGGCCAACGTATATACGACTACCTGTACATACACATGAATACATAGGCCCTATACATGCATACATGTATGCGTAGGCCTCCATACATAGGCCTACATACATACATACAGTAGCGTAGACAGGAATGTCTGATGGGGGGGATCGAGTGGGTTTGGACGAAAGTCTGCCGCAGGCAAAAAAGTTTTTGGGTATGTAAGTGCTCGTACACGCGTTTTAGAGATTTTTAATGAAATACATCTTAATCTTATCATAAAATATGGGGTTTTATAATCAGACTTTCTAAAATTTGTTGACATTTTAACTTTTTTTGGGTCTTGAACTTTTATACTTACTGAAGTAACAACTGTTTTTGTTTTTGTAATGGCCCAATGGGGGGGGTTTTATCCCCCCAAACCCCCCCCTTGCCTACGCCACTGACTATGAGTGACAAATTTGCTGAAGGTTTCTATACAGGAACTCAAAGGAGGGTTGAACCCGTGCCCCGGTTTACTTGCCAAGCACTCCAACCACCATGCCCCTCTTACCAATGGCAGCCTTGAGAAAGATTGTGTTACTGTAGTGCAAAACTGACACAGCTGTGTGGGGCGTTGTGGCTGTAGTCGGATCCACCTCTGAATAGTGGTGGACTAGAAGGGGTGGTATAGAAATGTGTGAATAAATAAAAATAAATAAAAAATTAACCTGAACAGCCTCCCTAACCCTGTAGTAGGGTACATTACTTGATAATGAGTGCACTTTGTAACTGGACTGTGCAATAAAGCACTAATGTGGGCTTATGTAAGTTGAATTTGAAAGAAGCTATTTCACTGAAATTCACTCTTTGTACTGTTCAGATAAATGGTTTAGAATAAATTCAGAAATTGCAGATTTTAAATAATATAGACCGAGTTTCAAAACTGGAAGCTTAAGCAGATGTAGTCTATTGGTAACTGCATGCCAGGTCAGAAGTTGCCAGATGTACAATGTATATACATGCCAGTGATTGTTAAATATTTAATCTTAGTCTGTGTTAATAGTTGAGGTGACAATATTGAATAGGCCTAGAGCCATCGGATATATGTGCAGGTGTGTCCTAGAAAAATTGAAAGCAAATCAGTTACTGTAGTTACAACAGACCAAACTCTTTTGAAGACAGTTTTTCGATTTAAGAAAACACCTAGGACTGGAATGTGTGTTAATGTGTTTATAAATTATGCTGCTTTCCAATTACCACTTGCATGGTCGGAGTTTGGATTCCACTCATGGGGACTGGGGATGCTTCAATTTTTGGGAAAATGTTGATTACTATTTTGTCTTAACTTCAGACAAATTTATTAATTGCATCTCCCAAAAGAGTTGGCCGTTTCTTTAGTTGTTGCCTTCTATTCTAGTTCAATTCAATTCAATCTGTTTATTTGCAGAAACACCAAACCAAGAGAACAGAATGATAAACAAACAGCATAACAAAACAATGCATGTTAAAACTAGAGCATATTATTTGAAGAACTAGTGGTAAAGCGAATCCCAAATTGGGTTACCCAGAAGGGAGAAATCCCGCTAGGACCCGGGCAACCCTGCACAAATGTTAAACCAGATGGGGAGCAAGTAGACAGATAATAGTTTAATTGAAGAATAAAAAAGGAAGAAGATACTTGTATTGAGAAATGAAACCTAAATTAAAACCCGATTACAGAGCTCTAGCAAATAATATTATATTATAACCATGTCAAATGTGCAATCACCATGCAGGAACAATTTGCTCAACCAAGTCTAGATAATTTATATCATCGGTGGTTTATATCATCAATATTTACAGGTGAGGTAAAAAAATTCAGCCAGTCAATTTCATCAGGGCCATACGGTCAAAGTGCATTATCTCGGAAACGAAACGACGCATTAAGCTGAAATTAGTAGTGAACGTCTCCAAAATTTTAACATCTCCACGTAGAGCGTAGCGTTGGCTATTCCTCTTGGTAAAAAGTTTGAAAACATCCTTTCTACCTACCGTGAGTTTCGGAATTATGATATACAGGGTGAACCAACAAATTAACCACCTACCGTTTTTCCTAATATTTTCGTCAAAAGTAGGAAATTTTAAATACAATTCTACAGGCGAAGAGCAGTTCATATTTACATATAACTGACAAATTTCATCTAAATATCTTGAACATAACAAAAAGTTATTAAACTTTTAGTGACGTCACCCACTGCTTTTTGATGTTATAAATAATGTTAGACAGTTTTTTGCTATTATATCTACCAATAGTAAATTGCTTCAAATGAAATTTTATATGCTTGAAGGTAATTCATATTTACGCAAAGCGACCAAATTTTGTTGACATATTTCAAACGACACAAAAGTTGCAGCACTTTTAATGAATCCACCTACTGTATTCTGATTATTTAAAAACGTGTAATGCAACAAATTTTGCCCAAAAAAGTGCTAAAACTTTTGTTGTGCTTGGGATATTTCAATAAAAATTGGTCCCTATATGTAAATGTGAACAACCTTTGGAACCTGTGGAACTTTATTAAGAAATATTTACTTTAGGCGTAAATATTAGCAAAAACCTGTTAAACGTGTTTAAACCATCAAAAAACAGTGGGTGACATCACTAAACGTTGAATAACTTTTGTTGTATTTGAAATATTTTGTGGAATTTGGAAGTTACGTGTAGATATGAACTGCCTTTCAGCCTGTAAAGTTTAATTTACATATTCCTACTTTTGACCGAAATATTTGGAAAATCGTAGGGAGGTTACTTTTTTGGTTCACCCTGTAGATATGCCTAATAATAGCTGTTAGTCCATTGAGTCAATTTGAGTGCCAGCCGCCTCTGCATTGCTTGACTGCATCTCGTTATTTTCTTTTCGATGGTCCAAGTTTCCATCGTTTTGGCGTAGCGACAAAAAATGATGTAAACACGAGTAGTTGGGCTTTTATGCAAGTGGGGTATAGGCCTAGGCCTAACTAGGTTAGGTTCCGCCGCAGGCTCCTAGAGGTTTGCACACTGGCATATTGGGCCTGCAGAATGATGTAAACAAGCCTTCAGGTATGTTGATGTGTTTTACGGAACGCATAAAAGAAGTTTCCACATTGCTCGGGCAAGCCTATGTTTTCTATGACAACAATTCAAACGCATAGAATTTGCAACCGTTAGGCCTAGCTGTTGACGTACAACTCTGAGCTGTTGACGAGTAGGCGTTGTAGTGGTTAATTTTCTCTGCGCGTGTTCAACGAACTGCGTGTGATCATATTCTGTGGTGTGATCCAGTGTTGATAAACACGAGGTTCCGATGAAAATGCGCTAGAGAAATGCTAATGCCATGTTGACGATACGGCGAGATGTCGTTGGTTGGCGCTTTACTTGGCATAATAGCAGACACCACCACACTATGATATCGATGATGGCTGTTCTCTTTATCAGCGGTTGAGAGATTGCAGTGGTGTGATTTCTGCGCTGACTGTTCGCTGTAATAAATCTGATTGATGACGGGGGTCATTGGCGATTATACTGGAGAGCGTCCTCTGCTTAATCTCTTTCCTGCTTAGCCGATATGCAACAGAAGGAGTTGTACGCTGTGTAGCTTGCATTTGTTTGCATGGACTTGCTGCTGTTAATGGCTTCGTACGATTATTATCCGACTATGAAGCCGCCATCTTCGCATTAAGTCATTAAAAATCACTGTTCTGCTGATGGATCTTCGCGATTTGCGCCAACCGTTTATTTTTCATGGTCCTACGAGAAAATTTCGTTAAGGAAATTCATGGTAATAATTGCAGACGGGCACTCAAGCAGTCGGTGGCAGCTGCTGTCGTCTACAGTTTGCGTTCGCTCGTCTGGGTTGGACGACCCAGTCTTGTGAGTATAAATATGATTAATCATATTAATGTTGGTCTATATTATTCGTTAACGAGTTCTTTGGCGCTGCACGCAGTTGATGATTGGTTTTATATTAACATTAATTCACATTGTGATTCAGTGTATACATATAATCCATCATATAATTATATGGCAAAGGATAAAGAACTTTGCTTGTTGCCGTCTATAGGCTAGGGTGACCATTTCTTGGCCGTGAAAAACCGGGACACTATCAGACTTTTTGGTTAAATATTCTAAGCATGTTTCGCTACCTCGATTGTAAGCCTATGCAGTAGTAGGCCTACGTATACTCGTATAGCGTATCAGTAAAGACTACGAACTTCTTATATAGCCGAAAAAGACTGTTATTATAGGGACTAAAGGTGGTGTTTGTGTGAAGAGTGGACGCGATTTGGATTGAGGAACAAATTCGCGCGTGAACGCGAGATTTTTACGTTCTTTTAATACAATATTATGTGATACACGATATTTTAGCGTCGTTTTATTTGGAGTCCATGGATGCATCGTTAATTTATCTTGGAAGTCAATTCACAAAATGATTGGCGTTCATGAACGCCGCATCCTAATTTTTTTGGAGTTCAGCTTCCAAATTTTGTAGTTACAGATGCTAGAACGCACAATAACGGAATCGCTGATTGAGACGCAAAAATCAATGATAAATGACTAAAAGTTGGTCATCAGTTTGTATGTGGCTGAGATGATAAGAAATAAATTGGAAAATACGAGTAATGACTACAAAAGTAACAAGTTTTTCCGCTAGTAGCCTCACTTGTCAAAAACCGGGACAATTTTGCTCTTTCACAAAAGTTGTCGGGACACCGG
>JAQFXW010003565.1:0-11796 GCA_034693945.1 Dendrobaena attemsi
AGCAGAACATCAATGAATTCCTGGAGTAGAAAAGGAGGCATAGCGTCTAGTTCACAGGACTTGGGGGGAGAATCCATAGCCCATACCAGATTCCTACTCCGACCTTGCTGTGTCAATGCCCCTTGATAGGAGCGACGCACTTCTAATTTGCAATTGAGTTGCTTCTTCACAGGGTAGGCACACTTTCAAAGCCCATGTGTCGTCTTTGATCGCAAGGTTTCATTAGATAGACGGCAACTCCGTCTGCCTGCCCTCTATACAGACCCTCTTGTGCGGTTTTCAATCACAAACTATTCGATCACGTCATTGATGTAAATGTCCTATACAGCCGGAGTTATAGTTACTGAGTATCAAACTATGAGCGGGGTTCCACATATAGGAGTACAATAAATGGTCTCAAGGTCAGAGTGTTACTCGCTGTTACAGAATGAAAAGCAACAAAATCAATGCATCAGAGGCTGCCTCACCTCCAATAGACCTCCAACATCCTCAAACTGTGCCATGAATGAGAATGACTTAACAATGATGTCATCTGGTTTCACAAAAAGACTCTTCTCGGATGAACCATCATCATCGTCAACAATAACACAGTACTTGTTGTAAGCCTACACATTAATGTACATTACCTTATAAAAACAGCAAAATGGTCAGTATTAAACAAATGAATAGCTTGTTAGAGCAGCACGTGCAAAAACTCAGTTTATACCACATCAATATTCTAAATAATTTGGTCAAGCAGGGTTGCACGAAGCACAAAATTCTTAAGATTGTTAACCCAAAAATTCATATAACTCTAGTTTATATGCAACACCCAGACAGTCCTTGTGCCATCTGTTATCTGCACTAATTACTCCTACTAACAAATTAATAAATCATATAGATTTACATGTCCGACATCAATGCCCTGGGCTGTACATATAATGGAAACCATATTCAGTACACATGATCTAGGTTTAAATATCATCGACATTGCAAGCAATCGGCATAGTTCATGAATACAAACTCCAATGAACAAAAGTGTTGCACATTTTTTATCTGTGAATGAACAATAGATTTATGAATGAATATTTATGCATGTAAATGTAAACATTTGTTTTGTTTATTGAATTAAGTTCCTTTTTAAATAAAGGCCTTGTTATAATAAAAGTTCTAGCACATTGTTTTCAAAGAAATCTTGTTAAGAACAATTGATCATAGAATTGATTTTAGTAAATGCATTAATTAACTTCTTGTGAACAAAATACAGTTTCTTCTAAGCAACTGTGAAAACCAACTCAGTGAACTTTAACGGATAGATACCTGGTTTGTGAGCAACACAGAAAGTTTTGAAAACCGAATTGGAAATGGAGCACATGACCTACAATAAAATGCAGAGATGGACAATAAGTTGACTGTCATATTTGAAAGGAACTGATAAACACAACCTAAAGAAATATTAAAGCCTGTGAATAATTTGCAACCAATATATAGTTGTATACGAACAAAATTAAACTATTGCAATGTTGCGATAAAGGTTAGTGATACCAAGTTATAGAGCGCTGTACACGCGGTATCACAGCATTATGGATGCAAGTTTTACAATCCGAAACAACAAAGCACATAGCTGATTAGCTGTATCATAAAATTCAGATCTGAGTTGCGCAACCATTTTCTGCAGTGATCAAAAGTAAAAGAATGAAGGAAGAATCTCCACACACCTGAAGTAAACTTTAATCACAATAGGTGAGTCGGCAGAATATGAGACTTTAGAAAACTTGGCTTTGCATTCAACTGCTCAGAAAAACACAAACAGAATTAATTAAGCACCAATAAATCTATTCCTAGATAATGAGCAAAATCAAATACTGGCATACAATAATTATTGACTTGCAGCTTACATAATATTTAACGTTATTAGCCAAAATGAAGTTATATACATTACTATGTTAGGTATGTAGGTTTATAATTTCTTTTAGACATCAAACAGTGCACAATAAACATTTTAGGCATTTGAGAAATAAAATTCAGGCAAGTGAATCTTATCTGACAATGATGAAAGACTAAGATGAAGACTGTGAAATTGTGAGACTACAAACAAAAACTCATTAGATCAGAGAGATTCTGTCCTCACCAAATGGAACTATAATCGAAGTCTCTATGTTGAAAATGACTGGTTCTGTTCCAAGTACAAACTGCTTCCATGCTGTCTGTGCTGCTTCAATGTACTGCTGCTTGCAACCTGGCTCTGGCTCAGGTTCCTTGTTCTAGAATGCAGTTAGCAGTGACTCAATTAAAAGCTCTACTAAACATAAAATTCATCCGTCAACCAACTAATACATTCATACAGCTACCCATACATCAATTTACCTGAGCATCATCTACTAACCTCACAACTGACAATTCTCCATTCATCCATCCACTTATCAGTTTTCACACACATAATTATAAGAGCAATCAAGCCAACCAAAACTACAGCCCAGACATTTAAACAGAAACTGTTAACTTATCAAATAAAAATAAAATTATTTGCCAATGCATACGTTATCCACTTTCAGCATTCCAAACAGAAGTTGTAAACACTCACAGTATATGAGCATAAGTACTTCATTCTGAAAAATTCAGTCAAAAAATGCTCACTGATAAGATGCGATTCAAATTCATCTGGATCCTTATCTTCTCTTCTGTTGATATTAAAACGTCTATCAAGAATTAAGTTAAAACAATATAATACAATGATTACAAACAAATTATGATCACTAACTATGATTATAAATTATTTATGAAGCACATGATGAGTAATGCTCACACATTGACTGACCCAATAGGCAAGTAATAGCAAAAGTTTCAAACTAATGATGATGGAGTTTTACAGAGTCACTGGACTATGCTGGACAAGGTGAATGTGTAAAGAATCTACACTAGCATTTTGCTAATTAATACAATCAAATCTAAACTGAACTCAACCTGTCCTCTATATTCTCACTTGCACTTGCTTGTGTTCCCACACCCTCTGAGCCTCCAGCAGAATTAATGGATGTTCAATGACAAGGGTACTGCTTCTCTTCTTATATTTGAGATACAGGCATGAACATTGAGCAAGGAGTTTGTTTACCTATGTGAGGTAAAAGAATCCAGACAAATTAGTTTATAGTTAGACATAAATGTCAGGGTTTACTTTATTTTAAAAATGAAAAATGCGACAATTTGCCTTCTAGGTCACTTATAATGATGATGGCTGATGCAGACATTGCAGAGTTGGTCACTTTCGGTGCCGCTTACATAACCAATGTAGTCATTTGCATCTGCAGACTTGTGCACATGTATTTGTTTGGCTTTCATGCCAATAAAACTTATTAACAGCAGGCTTTAGGGTCATGTTATAATACTGGTCTTGCGACCCTATGGCCATGAACCTGTAAATCTACAAATCAGACAAAATAACACAATTTCTTCTATTTGTATACAAAATTTTACTTATGATGTCACTTATAAAGCATAAAAAGGATACATCTTCCAACAAGTTCAACACAAATGGTGACATACTCTTGAACATTTCCAGTCAGGTAAGCGCATCTGCTCATACACAAAGTAAACATACAAAACAGAGATAGTCACAAATTACTTGGCCAAAAACTAATTTTGCTGAAATTATAGTTCCGACCTACCAATCCTACCTATTGAAAAATGACAGCTCCAACATTTGCTAAATGAGAGTAATTGTCATCTCCAAAATGACAGGATACATGTAATGCAATATTCAAAAGCATTTTTAGTATTATCAGCTTAGAAGTTATTTGTTTATTTATTTAAATAAAGTTAGCCTGGAATTTGATTACAAAAATTGCAGGATAATGCTATAAATTCTTTCATCTTTTGTAAGATTTTGAACTTATAATTCTCAGTCAAAAAACCTTAAAATGGTATCAATAAGGCTCACACATAATAGTGTACCGTCGATTTGTGCAGTCCAGTATCATAAAGATGACAAGCTTCAATTACTTAAATATTACTTTTAACATAACGGTTACTGTACTGACAATCACGTGTCTATAAAAATTAGCAATATTATTAGGACCAGATTCTACTTTAGCTCGTAAAAGAGTGATATTGATACAACAACAAGATCAAATATTTATTCGCTGACTTTAGCGATGTCTTCAGAATGGATGTCAGAAGGTTCCACCAGCGTTCCTGACGATATTCCCACGTCACTCGGGACAGCAACCTGATAGAGAATGTGAACAGCCAATTTATAGACCTTGGTAGTTCTAGCACAGCCTCTACGCCTGTTGAAGTTCATTAGTTTGAAACAAACAATTTATCGCCGTACTGTATAGATATTCTTAGTTTAAATATATAGATAACTGCAAACAATGGACAACACATTCATAATTCATATATTTAAAAATACAGTCAAGATATTCCAAAAAGAACAATAATTGCAGCCTATGCATTGAAGATACAGAAATCCTTGTTACTGTAAATGACCAGAAAACACATGTTCTGTCTGGGTGCGTTTGCATGGAACACTTTAAAGACAGTTACAACTGCTCTATAGTTGCTACGTGTCATCCAATACAACATTTCAACTGACACTCCCAACACACCTCACTATATAATCTGCATCAGACACCAAGATACCAAAAAAATAAGACTAACATTTGGCAAGACTGCATTTAAATTTAACACAAATGCCATTATCTTTTGATAAGCACAAATCTTACTAACGTGAGAGCTTTTCCAAAGTCATTTGCAAAGTCATATTCTTCACCCATCTGTACCACTAAAAATTATTTGTCACTGTGTCAAGATGTACCATAAGCTAAGTCGTGCAGAACATATATCACAAGACTTTAACACATACAAATTCTACAGAGTCATCACAATAACAACAGTGTTCAATGAAAAGTGATTAATACTAACAATAACTAAGTCTAGCCATCTCAAGAAAATGTTCTGAAAATTTTCTGAAATATCATACGTGCCTTGGGTAAAAACAATAATAATGATAACAGTAATGGAACAACAAAATATCACAAGAGTGGAAGAAATAAACACAATACACAAAATAAAAGTAAACAGTTAATCAAATTCTAAAGATCAGTATTTTGTACCGTACTAGTCCAGGTACACGTATTCGTTTGTAAGTTCAGCTTCACTGCAACCTTAAATGCTGCAATTAACTAAAATAGTGAAAATAACTATATTACATGCAATTGTATTATCTTATGGCTTCAGTGGTTGATCATGTCTCACAACAGGAGAGCAGGACTGGCAGAGCACATATCACCTTCACTTAGTGATTTACTAACCACTCTAGAAGTAGCTCGCTACCAACAGTGCTATATAAATCGTTATATTTACATTACCATACATAACTACGTCTCAGATTTGCGCTTACGAATATTACAAATAAATAACCACTTTCCTACATAAACTGAATTTTCTGCTTTATCCAAATGCATGGAAAATTTAAAATAGTAGGCCTACACGTATCTTCTACTAACAAAGTATACATGTATCTAACACTAACTGAGATATCTCTTCATTCTTGGAGAACGATACTTCTTAAACTGAGTCACAGCACTACCAAGCAAAGGTATAATGATCCACTACAAACACATGAAAACAACAGCTACAAATGCAATAAAGAGAATCAAGAATAAAAAGCATAAAATGCTGAAAATATAAAGAAAATTTGTTCATAATTTCAGCTTTTTATGCTTTTCACTTTTGATTTGTTTAATGATTTTGTTAAGTTACACACAGCTGTGCATGAGTTTTGCCAAGCATATACTAGTTTACAAATCTGATAGTAAATGGTTGTATGTATAAATTTCACGTAATAAACCATTTGTAAATATGGAACTATGGATAGGTAGCTGCCTCCTGAGGAATAATGCCTCTACAGTCTACAACCAACATCTAGTTATTTTCTATTCAGTCAGGCTAAAATTTGTTTATCAATGGCATAGCTTTCTAAGAGTCTTTTAAAATCCTCTCTTCACAGCATACAGAGAAGAAAGCTTCAAAATGCAGGGGAATGTTAATATATTAAATACTATCCATAGGAGAAAAGAGTTCTTATGACTTACACAATGATCAACTTTCAGTTCAAGAGCTTGCAGAGCTTGAATGCCTTCCTTCTCCTTCACAGGATCAGGCGGTTCAATACCTTCACATCAAAACACTATTAATTATGCAGTCATTGCTTCTGCTTCCAAGTTCAATTAGTTACCAAGGCAAAGCAGCACCAGTATGACCATTTAGGGAGCTATTACCATTATTTATATAACGCTCATCCGTAAATTCACCACAAAAGCAATAGTACACAAACATGAATTTTCAACTGCTCTTGTATGATGAGAAATAGAAGTTCCTTGTCAAGTTGAACAGAGTTACTTCTATGGAGATGGAAAACGTCATGCAATCTCTGGCAGATGCATTTTACCATCACACATGGTAAACCTGAACACTTACAGACTTTGACAACTGTGAACAAACTTTTAACTTATAGCCAAACAATAACAGTTCAGTTAGCTACATTGGGAGCACTCTGGCCATGTGTTTGCATGGACCGTGGACAATGGCTGTGGACATGCAGAGATTTAAAAATCTCAGGCTAGTACATGGGGCGTGTGCGGGGCAGTGGGATAGTCGCCGCCTTGCGTCCAAACGGTCGTGGGTTCAATTAAGACCCGAGCCATCGCGTAAGGACCTTGAGCAAGTCCTTCACCTAGAGTTACTATTGGCTCTTCAGCGTAAAAACTCTGACACTCCTTCGGGCTATAGCCGGGACCGCCTCTGAGTAGTAGAAGACTTGAAGGGGCGGTATAGAAATGCGTAAATATATAAATAAAATCCTGTCCAAATGTCCAGTTCTGTAACAAATGTAACATGTGGCTGGCTAGCATGAATGTCTAAACAACACATATCCTTCAAATGTATGACATTGCCTTACACTATGATTACTATGTACATACAAACTGCATTATTAAAGAGATGCTATGAACTCTGAACCCTTTGCAACAATGACTTACTCTGATGTCCTTGTCTCCATGGTCTTTGCCCATAGTAATCGAGATTGCCGAGATTGTCCAGAGCATCAGTTGCACTGGTTGCTGCTATCTGAAAACAACAGCACGAGATCAGCTTCATCAACAGAAATGAACAGAAACACACATCCAATCTCTATCACATTATCGATCAATGTCTAAAGTCATTATTGAGAGGCATTTTCAAAAACTTAAGATCCTAAACATACAACTGAGCAGACATAATATATTAATGCTTATTAAGAGTAACATTCAAACTGACAGAAGACAATAAAATCACAAGTATAGTACCAATGGATGATCACAAGTTATCACAGGAATCCAATTTAACCATTTTTGGCAGCCATGCACGGTGCCCAGCTCATTCTACCTATGCCTCCTAGTAAAATAAATATGGCTGAGTCGACCTCTGGGAGGGCTGTGGGAAGTGAACAACTGAGAATACTTAGGCATGCAGTACTCAATGACACCCTTAGGGCATACATATTATTAACGACTCCTGCTAACAGATTCGATAGAATCCAGGACTAAATAGGTGACATCCAGAATTTCACATAAGAATACCTTCGATAAAATATGTAAATTGACAAAATGAACAAATAGTTGAGTGTTAAAGTAACATACCAGACAGTGTGTCTGGCAGAGTTGCTTTCGGTTTATAGACTGATAGGCTGCTTGCTGGTAGTAAATACCCGGGTGCTGGGTCTGAATGGCAGTTAGGCCGAGTCTGATGGCCTCATCGAAAAGGTCTCCAAACACTTGGAATCTAGTAAGCAATACAACGCATTGGACAACGACAAGTAAACTGTAGCTCTGGATGATCTCACGAATTCATATCAATTCGGTCTTAGCAGAACTTTCGACCTTAGAAGACATTCATCACCATTCAGTTCACTTACCACAGCTTCAGTGTCCAGTCATGTATGAATATAAGTTATTGCTAACATTTAATATTAATTCTATAGCTAGCATTTAAAAATGGATATTCTGGGCGCAATGTGCATAGTTAATACATGTAGCACGACAGTAATTAAACAGCTAATCAAAGCATTTTCAGAGGCATGATACTAAAGGCATCAGAAAAACAATCATAACAGATCAAATCGCATAGTCTTGAAACGAAATCTGAGATTATAATTTATACAATGTAAGAGTAAGCAATTGAGATGTTATTACTGTTTTGTCATCCATGCACTGTGTTCAAACGACAGATCAGTAATTCCAACGCGGGCCTTGAAGAAATCAATGTGCTTGCGGAATTGTGAAATGGCATCTAGTGGCGTATTGTGTTGGAATGACAAGCAGCAGATCTGCAAAATTAGTTCATAGTAATTCAATTTAACAGGCATTTAAATAGTCAATGAAGGAAATTAGATTACAAATGTCTAACCTCTCACAGTCTTGCTAATACATAAAGTACTGAGAGATAGCATCCTGGCCAATTCCATGACAAAGGTTACATTCAACCTGCTAAGCTTTCTTTAGATACACAAAAGAGTCATTTAAATCGTGCCATATGTGGAAAAAAATACCTTGTAGTTAATAAATCCAGCAACAGTCTTCACTTCTAACAGATTTGTGTCGAGCATACGAAGTTCCAGGATGTGACCGTACGCTTGCTTATAATGCCTAATGGCAAAAAGACCATTCATACTCTTAGTACTGGAAAAGCATTGACGCAGCCTAGGCATACCACTTCAGTTACATCATATTAAGGTTTTCATTAATACCATTACTGCAAATGCAAACATGATCTTTTAATCATAGCCATCAAAGACTGTGAGTGTGTTTCAGTTGCTTGCAACTTAGCTAATTCCATCTCATCATAATTCGATCTCCTTTGATTTATTCTAAGAATCATAAGCGAAAAATAAAACAACGGCTATTTACAAATCAAAATGACACAAAATAGCTTTCACAATCAGCTAAATAATTAGTTAAAATAATTTGGCAAATGGAATTAGTAACATAATGAAGATATTATATTATTAACTTTTGTGCATATCAAGCCCATGAGGAAACGTGGTGTTCTGTAATTAAGTTTTTCTTTAATCTGTTTATTGTAATAATAAACGAGGCAAACCAAAGTGGGGCGTACTTGAGGGCAGTGTGTGTATCCTGTTTCAATTCGTTGAAGAATGCAATTTTAAACTGATGTCTCACAAACAGCAACTACAAAACAATACACATATATTCTTCTCACATCAAATTGGAAACATAAATTATGGTTTATTAGACTCATTTAGATCTAACCCCAATTTCTGTTCAGTACTGCAACTGAAATCAGAAATGGCACGGTTCCTTAGATATCACAAAAGTCTAACAGTATAAATATAAAAGAAGCAAGGCAGAAAAATTGTCTTACAAGTATATTTTATACTTCTTTTAGTAAAATGAAGAACAAGGGCTCCCAACATTATTTAACCCAATATGTGAATTTATCCAAATTACATACATAATTGTTTAGTTATAATGTTTAGTTATAATTTTCATACAAGCATGCTCAGATATTCTCTTGTTGTTCCATAGTTGAGTAATGAGTATCTATACTGATATTAACCACACCTGAAATAGTAAGTTGAAATAAACTTAAAGAGGTGAAAGACTACTATGTAGGAACAATTACATTACTCTGCATCATTGGACATTGTTTATTATTAAAGAAAGATTATGCTCTCTATTTATTATTTTCACAGGAATCAATCGTTCAGGTACACTAGATCACAGAATTCAACACACAATAACATTTGCAAACTAGTGGTAAAACACTGAACAGTTATAAAGTATTCTGACCTGATGCGTGGTTTTATTCAGATAGTCTTTGTGAGTCTTCACTCGACGTGCTTCTGTGTGGTAGTAGCTTTGAGCCATCTCATAAAAAGCATTTTCTAACCTATAGTACAAATAAAAACATCATCAGTGAAAACACAAAGTGACGTGGCATAGTATTTGTGGCAGGATCACATGACTGCATTAATGCCTGCTTAGCAGGCTCTTGGTTAAAATGAACAAATCTAATCTTTTCATATAATATCTTATTACAACATCACATGGGCTTCAGATTATCAACCTAATGTGTCCACAGTGAGTAAAGAATATCTTTACAAGAATAAGAGCAAGGAAACCAGATCCATAACCTGATGGTGTATCCCAATAGATGGTCAGTAATTGGAAGAACAAAGAGTGACTTTGCAGACAGCTCACAGGCGCTGCATAGTGATGCAGCTCTCTCGGCAGCCATCACATCTTCACCGGGTGGCAAGGGAGCGTTCTTCTGCACTAACACCACACACACTTTGGTTCCTCTTCCAGAAAGGCTATTCCTGTAACAGTTGTCGTTAACATATTTTCAGCCACAAAAGTATGTAAAACTGCAAAACGTCAGATCAGAGTGTACAAAACTCTTAGATCACTTCTTTCACATGCTGGACAGAGATTTTAAATGTTTGTTAAAATAAAATCTGGGTGCTCAGTAAATCATGAATGCATACCCACTCAATTAACGGAAAATAAACAATCATCCAAAGTGCTGTAGGTGAGTCACTATTATGGTTATAGGTATAATTCAAATTTAGTCAAGTAGTATCACTTAACTCAACCCATGACATATTTCAGCCTACCAATTAACAGCACAATAATTTGATTAACTGCTCGAGTCCATTCAGTCCAAGCATGCTTCACTAATTAACCGCTGCCGACATCACATCGATATCTTTCACTTGACAGCTTGATAAGCAATACATTACCTGGTACTACACATTATTAAGCTATGAGCACAGGACTAATTTATCTGTCTAAAATAATCATTATGCTCCTTGGTTAGGTCTAAGTTATCAGATTCATGGCCTAGTTGTCACCTTGCAAGGTGTTTCTAGGTATCTTGGTGCCTGTTGCAAGCCTAATGTCAGAACAACTTTGTAACTTAAACACTAGAACAAAGTGTCAAAGACAGATTAGACAATCAGTCAATAGTCTGATATAATTAGCAGGAAAGCATATACATTTATCTCATGGCACACCTGCTCTAGTGTTCTACAACAACAAAGAACTTATAGAATATGGTTACTTTGCTACACAATCAAAGCCATCAAAATTACATCGTTAATGACAATTAAATAAAATTACTTATAAGGTCTGCTCCCATATCCTAAAAGTGAATGATGTAGATATTCAGTTCTTCAAGTCCCAGCAAAACTACATGGTCAGTGCATTGTTCTCATTTGTATATGACCTATATGGAAAGTTCTCATGTTTAAATCAATTCGTTTTCAGCCATACGTACATATAAATCTTACCTAACGATTTCCACTCTAGTGGCACACTCCATCTGTCTCTCTTTCCACATAAACTCATCCCAGTCAAGATCAAAGAAAACCACGACAACAGCAGGTATCTGGTCAAGATGCTTATGCATCCAAGAAGTCTTCAGAATTCCTTTCGGTATATACCATTCATATGATGTACGCTTTAGTAAAAATAGATACAATACCTTCAGTAAGTTCAGTTAGGAAGTCGCAGAATTAATTATAATTAAAATGACAAGTGCAACAGCAAATAATTGTCAACAGCAATTTCTCAGCAAACGAGACACTCTCCTGGCAGAGGAGATATGAAGGTGTGACTACTGGCCAAAATGGTGCAGGCCATTAGAAAAATTGGATAATTTATTTGAAAATTATTTCTCATGAACACCTACAGGGTGGCTTGGAAAAAAAACCCACCTAAGTGTTTGGCCGATAATTTTGACAAAAGTGTGAATTTA
>JAQFXW010003566.1:0-11795 GCA_034693945.1 Dendrobaena attemsi
TCAATGACATCTGTGAATACGTTCTGTGCTTGTTTATTGTAAACAGAATTTATAGGCCTACTTGCAATTTTAGCTTCGGAAAGATGGAAATATAACTATGACTGGAAGCGGGATGAAAGATGAAAATGTAATTACAAATAGAAACGGGATGAATGACGAAAATATAACTACATATAGAAGCGGGATGAAAGATGAAAATATTACTACAAATAGAAGTGGGATGAAAGATGAGAATATTTATGTATAACTCTAAGCAGGATGAAAGATACAGATATAGCCTAACTATTAGTGGAAGCTGGATGAAAGAAGAAAATAAGACTTTAAACTCGGAGCAGGATGAAAGATAAAAACATAAGTAATATAACAGCAACTGGAAACAGGATAAAAATGAGAATGTGATCAAACCGGGGGGAAAAGTCCAGGGGGAAATGTCTTCCGGAGATTTGTCCAATGGGAAATTTCCTAGATTTGTGGTGTTGAAGGATGCATTCTGTTTGGATCTAACCAACAACCCTAGCCTGCATTGCCCTGCAATAAATATTTGAAATTGATAACCCAGTTTTATGCATAGAATAAACCAAAGTAACAATATGTAGACTCGAAAGCTCAGGTTAATGCTTCCTAAACATTAAGCAAAGCATGATACAAGTATAAACCACTAAATCGTTAATTTAGGCTAAAATTTCAATTATCCCTTAAAATGAAACTCCGGTAAGCCCTGCAGTTCATGCAAGTAAGGTTAAGGTTCTAATTTTTTTTATCAAATTACACATTGACCAAGCAGTCGGACCTGGCTTATAATTAGACCAAGGATACTTCACAAAGCTGTAGTGCTCCCAATTTTTTTAAAATGTTGGCTCGCAGATTTTCGACTGATCTCTTGTCTCTGCTCTTTTTGTTTCTTGACTCACTGGAAAATCAATTATAGGTGCTTTTCAATCTCATCAAATTCTGTTTGTGTGTTTATGTAGCACCA
Organism: Dendrobaena attemsi; assembly: GCA_034693945.1. NCBI lineage: Eukaryota > Metazoa > Annelida > Clitellata > Crassiclitellata > Lumbricidae > Dendrobaena > Dendrobaena attemsi. The sequence goes on from JAQFXW010003566.1 coordinate 977, forward strand.
GCGTTTGAGTATTGGGTATATTGTGTTTTAGAAGTTTTGTGTTTGTAAGAGCCGCTGATCAAATCTAATCATTTCTTTGTGGGAGCTTTTTGGAGCTTGACTGTTGTGCTGCTTTGAGGCAAAATGGTTGCTACTGATTTATCTTTGTGTGATTAAAAGTTTTCTAAATTTATTCTATCGCTCTTTTGATTCTGTCATACTGTGGAGTAACTAGGCATTGGAAGTTGTAAACTCGTTAGTGTAAAATAAATGCAGTTCAAATCTTGTATCTTACTAGCAAAAGCAGTTGGAAATCTCATTTTATAGCTTTTATCAGTGCTTTTTAGTTTATTATGATGCTTGCATTTATGTGATACAACTACCTAATGAATATCAATTATTAATGAAAGTGGTTGTGGGTTAGAAATCTGCTCAGTGTTTATAATGTGCTTGACTGTATGCCACCATTTCACACGAACCTAACTTTATTTTATGAGCATTCGATTCCAAAGTAATCGTGAAATGTTCTGGTCAAACAGTTGCTGAAATTCTTTTGTAGACTTGCAGCTTATCTTGCCAAATTGCTCTATTCTTATCTACCCTAACTAACATGGACCACTGCTTCTGTAAAATTTATGGTTTGTTTTGCAATATCTTATTTTCATGTGTGGTAATGTGTAACTGGGAGTTTTATAAATGTCCTGACGAAAAAGTTGCTTGGAACTGCCAAACCTGTCCACTGTGTCCAGCTATATCTGAGATACTGTGTATGAAAACTCTGAATGGCATCACATTGAAGCTAGGAAATGTGAATATTATTGGTGTGTACCAGTGTGGCTTTAAGAAGGTTTTGGAGTAGTGGTTAGTTACAAATACAGTTATATACTTTAGACTAGACACATCTCTAGGTTTCAGTCTTTTACGCAATTTCTCTTATGTGATCCTAGTATTTCCAAAAAATATTTCCTGCTACTGTAGTTGTTATGCTATTAGTAATAATTGATTGCATTGGTATTAACCATCATAGCAATTTCATCGTGTTTTGAGGGTTTGACATTTGTAGACCTGCTAAATATTGGCAGCATTAGTTATAACTGCAGGCGGAATTACTTGGAACTGCGGATACTAGCAGCAATCATCACAATGAGTCGGTGACCAATTCAGTCATACTGTTCAACACTCAGATGATGTCCGTTGGGTTAGCCTCAATTACTAGAAATGGTGTAACATAAGTGTTTCTAACTCTTTATTCAAGTTATTTAATTTTATTGTGTGTTTTGCCAAGGTTTTTATAATCTCGTGTTGATTAGTCATTGAATTTGGTAAAAGCCATATGTTTTGAACACAGTTCTTGAATGTTTTCATTCTTAATCTAACCAAATTTTGCACGGTTACTAGAAATGAGGTTGTCGTGTTTATGCATTTACTTCAAAGCTTGGTGATGCATTTTCGCCAAGGCAATGACTTTCAACGTGGCGGGTATAATTGGGCATTGTGTCTTCAGTCAATAAGCAATCATACTGTCATGGATTTGTGGAAACTATTAAGGAAATTTTTCACCAATTTTATTGGGCACTCATGTTTTGCATGTTTGCATAAAGTTTAGATATTGCCTCCTTGTCACTATCTGCATGGAAACGAGTGGCATGCTTCCTTTTAGTCAGTTGGACTTTTCTATGGTTTCTCTAGAAGACGATTCATTGCTAGTTGTAGCTTGTTTATCTCAATATTTTCATGGAGTAAACCGTCATATGCAATAATTGCCTTAGAACATGCTTCATGATCTTGTCAGTATGCGTGAATTTTCTGAGTTGCGTAATTCTTCTTGATACAGAACTTCGTTATATTTGCAACTGTGTTGTAATGTGCTACTCCAGTGATGCATTATAACATGCTTCAATATGACATTTTTTCTGTTATAGTGCTGTAAGGGATGTGGGTCCCATATGTAGGTATAAGGCATTTATTTATCTGGCGAGTTCTAGTGTATTGGTGTACTTGTTAAAGCTTAGTGCTTTGCATGGCTACCAATATACAAATATTTCAGGAAATTCCAGTGTTTCAAAGGATTTTATTTTGTGTGATTTAAAAGTAATCTATTTTCGCTGCCTAGATCAACTGCCGATTGAACTTTGACAAACTGTGCATTTCTTTTGACTAGAACTTTTGTTTTTGAATCTGTATGTCACGTTCTAACAATTCTGATCTGTGCTACCCGTAACGAGGAGTTAATTGCCTGTCTCTAATTGGTTCTCATCCTCAGAAACACAGTGTAATACGAGTGTGGCCATTGTAGTGTCCCCTGTTTTCAGATGTTACACTTTGAAAGCAGTGAACAATAATGTGTAGTATGAGGAGACAATTTATCTGTTATCAAAGCACACTCTGTTTGCTTACTGTCAGTGTTTGTCAGTTTATATAGAATGCAGTAATCTAATGTGTAGGCCACAGCATGCTGGCATATTCAGAGTTGTATTTAAATCTGAACCTGTAAGTGTTGGGTCTGGATGGAAATACTTTTCTTGAAGAACCAACCAGTGGCAACTTTTCCAGTTCTCCGAATATTGTTTGCTTCTAGATGAAGTTGTTCTTAGTGTACCTGGCACCATGTAGGCTAGCGAGTGCTTTTCAGCGGATACTGGAAAGGTGCCACATTGGAGCTGTACTGGATAGCATTATGGCCGATGTTTAGTTTGAGGCAATGTTATCTGCTATAATTGACCTCGCATTTTTGGCCGAATATGAATGCAAATAGTATGTGACGACAGTTTAGGACTTGCGCTTAAAATTATGCTCAAGCACATGTAGTAAAGAAGTCTAATATGGCTCACTTTTCATACAGTAGTTGAGCTTCATATTGCCTTTGGTTCTGAATCTCTTAAATAACATTGCTCAAGGAAGTAATTGTCCTTAATGCTGGAAGGGTTTGCTTTCAGAAAGACTAAAGATCCAAATTCTCATGTGAAAGGTAACTTCTCCTGCGCTTTTACCATTTGTATTCGGATTAAAATAAATATTTGGCCAAATGCGAGTATTTGAAGCACTCTCTGTCTGGAAGTAATTGAATGAAAGTATATTCAGTACAGCTATAATATACATTCATACTAATTATTACTTATTATTTTTACTTACACGGATGCATACATAAACATCATACATAAGTAGAAGTACTTTCTTATTTTTCATGAGCATTTTTGTTCCAGTTACCGATGTCGGTTAGTATAGTTTTTTTGTGAACTTGGTTAGACTCCCAATATAAAGTAATTTCTAGAATACGGTTTGAAAGGATTTATAATTGTTAGCCACTTAGAGCTCTAACTGTGCAGGAGTTATATTAGAGGCCTTCTTACTGGCAGAGCCAGTAAGAGGATGAGACAGTGAATAATTTATTTGTTCATCCATCCATTTATTGCGTTCATTCATCTCTTTATTCACATATCAATTCATCCACCCATTTCTTAATCAATCCATTCATCTATCCATTTATTAATTTGTTCATACACTAAGTCATCCATCTATTAATTTATCCAGTTGCTTATTTGTATATGAATATATATTCATCTGATAACGGAACCAGCTACCACTTTTGGTCTGTAGTTCAAACGCTTCCTTTCAGAAATGAGTCATTATAACTCGATGACCTTCAAAATTATGTGAATATCTTATCTTAGCAGATTAACTAATCTGCGCCTGATTCGCACTTCAGTGTAACATTGCGCACGTTAAAAATGTCTAACAGTTTATAATCACAATCCAGTCATTTACTCACTCGGTCATTTCTTAACACTCTAGGGACGTAATTATGACATTTTATTCTGCTGTATTTCATGGGAATCATTCTGTTCAGAATCACATTCGTTAAAGACTGTCCAGGGATTCTCCTATGATTATTATGGCTTCAGATCTAGGGTATGTGTTTATGTGGCATTGTGACACCTATTTAGTTGGCTTTGTAGGCACGTTGCATATTTAAAAATTTTTTAAATGTGTTTCACGTAAAATGTTAACATTTTACATTATATATTATATTAATATAATGTATATACATATGCATGTATGTATAAATATTCATAAGTTATGTTGTCTCAGAATATTTTTGAATTTGAGTTTTCCTGAATTTTACATTAAACAGTTTTATTATAACTTTATATAAGCAGAGCATAAATAACAGATATAATATAAATAAATTATATACCTGTATATAATATTTTATATGTTTACAATGTATGCATAGTTGCTTAATACAAAGTTATATGATGATTATTTGTAACACAGTAAAATTATGTTAAATGCACCGGTAATTATATAAATTATCTTCACGTATGATTATAATGAAGTTACATATTATATATAATGCATTTTGGTGTATTAATCTTTTTATAGCATTCTACAACATGAACTCCTTAACCTTTCTCTTCCTCTTTTCTGCAATCAGTTCAAGACCATTCTGTTCAATCAATCAATAATTACAGTTTACAATATATATTATATAATATATATATATATATATATGTATGTATATAATAGTAGGCCATATATAATTTTATATTGTAAAGAAAATGGATCATATGTGAAATACTATGTTGTGTTGTTTGTGCATAACATTAATAAATTTAATGGAATTGAATAATGTCGGTCATGTATAGTTGTCAACACATTGCAAACTATCAGTCAAGGCCTAACTTGGTGTACTGTTGACTGATGCATTTGCTGATGTATATTAGCCTAGTCCTAGGCTTTTGTAAATAGGCCGCTTTATGCTAGAAAACACAGATCTTGATGCATATTAGATATACAAGAATAATTATAATGTTGTCTTATATTTTCTTTTTTCTCCCCTTTGTTTCTAAAGTGAAGGAATTGTGGTTCTGATGTTGATGTATGTTGGGACGGTGTTACGGTAATTGTCCCAACTTACTTCTCCTCTTTTTCCACTCAATACTGCAACGGAACTGTGGTTCATTTTGTTCCTGTTTTCCATTAATTTTAGGGTGGATCAGGAATCTGGGATAAGCAATGGAGACTCTGAGATTTATTTATTTATTCGAAGGTTTCTACAGTGCCTATTCAAGTTCATAGATGCGGACTTTTAGTAAAAGGTGGTGGGGCAAAAAATGTCCATATAATTGGCCCTATCAGGCCCAATCTTCTATCACTGTTAGTGCTCTTTCCTCAAGCCCATTCAATTATCAACAGACTGACTTATTGTGCACCATAGATGCTTTCTCTGCTTAATCATGACGATAGTGGGATCGTCCGTCCGCCATGCTGGCTGGTGGTCCTGCGCCGAGCATCTAATAATGATGGTTTGTTATGTCTAGAGCGAGATTCGTGCTATGGTGACTGAACATTCAGATGTCCGCCGTGACCAGGACAGTGCTGAGTGACTTTTTTTCGTTGTTTCGTCTTGGATTAAAGTGTATGAACGTAAGCTCGTCTCGCAAATTTGGAAAAAACCATCAACAGCGGCATTAGTGGACGCGTCCAACGGTTCACCACCGAGGGGCGTTAGGTGGTTCCAGCCTACATTCATCATCTGGCACACGAGTGCGTGGGTCACAACCAAGACGGATTGGACGATGAAAGGCTACCCGCTCTGAGCATCACACACACACCAACAACTGAAGACTGGCGAAGTGGAGCCTTTCTACCGTCGCCTTCCTTCACTTACGATGATGTCTAGTCTGGGGGATCCTGAATTGAAGTCAACCACCACCATTGGACTAGAAACCGACACTGCCTCTGCGTGTTTGCGATGGAGTAACAACGTCACGTGACTTGTCTAAATAGGCGGAGATTGCTGAAGAAATAACACCTTCATGATTCTAGCATCAAAGACTGCTCGCTTTCGTTTTCGTGCAAGAGTCTTGTGTATTTTAATGTAATGCGCCCTTGAGTAAGACTATGTTTTATTAAGGTGCGTTATAAATGCATAGTTGTATTGTATTGTATTGCGTGACGAAAAGGACACAACAACCGTGAAGCTGTTTGAATTAGCTGTATTACGAATGTCCATTAAAAGTAAGGGGTGAAACTATACTCTTGCCCAGAAGTTTGAGGAGTACTGTAGCGAACGTACCTGTTGCCCCTGTGGAGTCGGCGCCTATGTTCAAGTTTACTGCTACTGAGATCCACTCCCGACTACAGTGCAGATGCCGAGTCGGAGCTAGCACACCAAAGCGCCTCATTTACTAGGTCATCTGGCGAATGAAGGTTGAGTCTACCTACGGGACTTGATCATAGATCTCATATTCTTCGTTCCAGTGTTTCATCCCTTATACCAGGCCCCCTCCACAGAGCAGTAATTTTGAGCTCAGGACTTAGTCAAGGTTCCGACGTAGGATTCGAACCTGTGACGATCTGGTCACAGGGCACCGAGCATACCACTACACCACAATCCACAATACATGTAGAAGGGCTATATTGAAAATTCTCTGTTCCCTAGCGCCTCAGTGCCTGCAATATGTGTGATAATTATGATACGTTTAGCGTGCTCTGTGCAGATGTCTGAGGAGACTGCTCGGTCGTATCCGATGGTTCTTAACTAGATTCCTCTTGCAGTACCGACTGAGTTCCCTCTGTCGTAGAACTACTCTGGTCCCCTTTGAACCATCTCCCGCCTTCTCGAGCACAGTCTCCATCGGGGCGCAGTCCATCACTCCCACTGAATAGTCGAAGCCTCGACCGGCCAGGTCGTAGTTGACTCGTGAGTCGTTGGTCTTGGGTTGGTCGAAGTGGGACGAGTGGTTCTCCCCGTCGATCATCTGATGCCGTGCCTGGACCGTTGCGCTGGCATCGATGACTGCCACTCCTCTGACAAGAGCAGTCACGACGATCCAGTTGTCGTATCCTGCCCGACCGATCACGAACTCAGGAATCGTCCGCCACTCAAAACCACTCCGCGTCGTCAGAAAGTAGTCCTGGGCGCTCTTCAGGACCCCTTCCGGTATTCGTTTAAGGACTTCCGGTGTCGGTTTATGCACTTCCGGTCGGTGATGATTCGCGGTCTGTTCTTGATGAAGTACTCGCGGGTCATGTAGACGCATTCCAGATATATTAATATGTCGTTGTTGGTGAGGCGATTTCTGGGCGAAGCATTTGTCCTGCGGGCAATCCGTCCTGGCTCCGATAATAAGCAGGGTGGGGAGACGGTTGACGACTTCAGATAAGTCCGTCAGTGTCTGGACAAGACCAGCGTCGAATAGAATGTCGCCGTTGGCATATCCGTAGTAGGAACTGTGGAACGCGGAGATCGCATGCTGGAACATCCACTTCAGGACTGGAACGCCCATCTCTGACGTTCCGTCGCATCGCAGGACCCTCCAACCGCGGTCTCGGGCGAACTGCTCCAGGGCATGGTTCCGATTGGATGGTCCTACGCTGGGGACAACGGTGTAGAGCACGGGTTGAACGAAAGGACGAAGCCTCGACCAGTTTTCGATCGTACTGCGATGAACTGGCTCCCTGTTCGGAGAATCCTTGAAGCTCGTGAACAGCGTCAAGATCGTCTGGTTTGTGCGTTTCGTCGTATCCACCGCTGAATGACGACGGTCCTCGTCTCTCGGGTACCCAGGAGTAGATCTATGCTGTTGACTCGGGTAGGATATCATCAGCGATGACTGAAGCACTGGATGACGCACGTTGAGAATTACTGTCGTGCTACGTTGAAGCAGAGAAGCGAGGAAGACCAGAGATGCACCGAGAATGATCGCTAACCACAGTAACAATTTCGGACGACGTGAACAGGTTGAGAAAGCAAAAGACATTTCGTGGCAGCTCTATTGGAAACAATTGGAAATCCAAAATAAAAGCTGGGATTGATGTTCCTTTTGAGGCAACTTCCACAAAACCGTTGAATTTTGTTGTTCGATGATTTTAGAACTTTATTCTGTCTTTTCTGAAAGACTGCGACTGTTTTCGTGTAGGATTCGGCCTAGAGTGTAGGCCTACGTGTTGAACATCCGTAAGACGTCATCAGGCCTAAACATGCGCTGCAGTGTAACTATAATAGGCCTGCACAACACTGCCACATAGGTCCATGCATGTATGTCACATGGAGGCCTACAATAGAAACGCTGTCAAGAACTTTACTATAATCATGTGATAAAAAGAACAATTAATGTTACTCGACAGTCGACAATGTCTAAGGCCTACATTATAGGTCTTTTTTGATGCCTTGAAACCTAGACCTCATATGAGCTGAATTATTAAATAAAGTCTTATAGTTTCTTAAAGATTTAAACTTAGGTTCAATGTCTGTCTTCAGACTGTTGCAGTCCATCTCATGAATATAGTAGGCCTGCTACCTATGATTGTTCTGTGCTCGTCATTGTATGGGCAGGAATGTCCTTCCTCAGTGATGCATATATAGAGAGGGTCTACCATCGGCGTTGTGCATACCCTGCCTGACGAGAGTAGCATTCGAAATGAAGAGGTCGCTGCACAGAATGTTGTGCAAAAGAACTAAAATTAAGTGTATGCTGAATTATGCATTCAGTTTTGAACAACGGTCGTTCAGTGATAATAATCATGACACTGACATTGTTTGCCTTGTGGCTACAATAACTTCTTGATAACAGAGAACTTATGACAAAAATAGACAAATAGGCGACTGTAGAAAGGTACGTGCTATATAATTATGTGGGCATAAATATATATATATATATATATATATATATATTTATAGCCTGCTTCAAACTGTGCGGCCATGAAGATATTGTGTCTGTCACATCGCTTCTTTAAATTAATAAGCCCGTTCTATTTTCACAGTAATCATATCCAACGGCTGGCTGCAGACTTGTATCGTGCACAGATAATCCTCAAAGGTTTCCAGTTCGAGATGAAGATGAAATATCATGTAGGCCCTACATGTATACACATGTAAAATTATCGGGCATGAGGTTCCGCATACGATTCCTTTACATTGTCTGAAATTTTTGATGATGACTACAATGTCTACTTGAGAAGTTGAGAGTAGGCCTATAATGCGATTCATGTACTGCGCAAGATATAGTAAGCCCCTAGTGATAGTATTAGTACGGCTATACAACACAAGTATAGCCCTATCGTGTACTTTTTACGAATTATTGCTTAAGGCTGATAGGCCTATTATACAGTCCATGAGTTATAATAGGTAGTACAAAATCTGTGTGGCTAGTTCAAGCTCATTGAATTAAGTTAACTTAGGTAAAAAATTACTGGGGCGTATTCAACTTCAGTGGGGTATGTATACTGGTATAGGTATAGCCTACCGAATCGTCGGAAGCTTATTCAAACCACTGGGTTAAGAAACTTAAGAACAAATTCAGCGGAGTATGTTCCAGGTTCAAACTCGCTGAGACAGTTACAACGCATTAAGATAGATAGATATAGACCTACGTACTTCATCCTTTCATTTCTACAGAATTATAGACTATATTTGTGTGTGTGTGTGTGTGTGTTAGAGCATGCAAACACAATCGCACATATTATAAGAGGTCTACTATTGGTCTACATCAGATTATCCACAGAATGTGAAACGCGCGGTGGAAAGGCCTATATAATATAATATTACAGACCGGGCCAAAAAATGACCACGTTACATTTTTGCTAATATTTTGGTCAAAAGTAGGACTTATCAAATAAAACGTTACAGGGTGAAACCGTGAAAAGCATTTCATATTTAAACATAACAGCCAAATTAAAAAAATATTTCAAGCAGAAGAAAAGTTATTTAATTTTACTGTAAGGCTATTCTTTGATGGGTCGAATTTAAAACGTTTAACAGGTTTTTGCTAATATTTTCGCCAAAAGTATAAATTAAAAGAATTATAATTTTTTATTCCACAGACTCAAATGTAATTCATACTTACATATAACGACCACATTTTATATGAGTTGCCTTTTAGCCTGTAAAAGTACATTTAGGCCTATAAATGTAAATAAGCCTGAAAAATTATATTTAAGCCTATAAGTTTGCAGTTTTGACTGAAATATTAGCAAAATATCGTACTAGGGTGGGTTTTTTGCCCACACTGTATAATGTATATGTTACATAGCATAATATCCTACACGCATTTCATACGATATTCAAGTTCTGTATGTTATTGTATACTGTCAGTCAAAACCTGTTTCTTTCTGTTAGTACTTTTCTAAGTACCTGTTTCTTTGTTTGTGTAAAAATGTTTTCGTATTGGATTCTTTCTATCTTTCTGTCTGTCTCTCTCTCTCTCTCTTTCTCGCTCTCTCTCTCGCTCTCTTTGTCTGTGCACTCTCTCTAATTTATGTATATAGGCCTAATATAATCTTAATAATCCGTGTACATATAAGTTTTCTTTATTATCTTTGTCTTTGTCTTTCCCGGTCTGTTTTCGGCAGCTCATCTTTCATTCTGTTTTGCCGGCGAACGTGGGTCAACTCGGGAGTTGTTCCCTGCAGTCCATGGTCCGGAACGCCTCCCAATCGGTTTCTACGGAGAGGAAGAACAGCGTATGGACCGCAGAACCCAGACTCCCTCGCACATCACAGTCGTCCCTTTCAGTGTAGGATACTGTCTCAGGAGGACAGGCGTCGAATCCGATACGTAGAACTCAGAGTAGGCCTGCATACACTCTCAAATGAAATTTGTATGCGACCTCAATTCTTTCTGTTACAATCGTGATCAGCATCGCAGGCATATAGTAGCGTATGGTGCCTCAGTATGGCGCATCAGCATGCTAAGTGATGATATCAATCTCCTCCAGCTGAATCAGCTATTTCCTCAAATAACCTTCTCTGCTACCGTACGAGACTTGGAAGTCATGCTTGATTCTGAACTCACCTTCTCTCACCATGTTAACCTCGTTGCTCGAAGCTGTTATTA
>JAQFXW010003567.1:0-11795 GCA_034693945.1 Dendrobaena attemsi
CGTTTAGCCTGGGTCGGGAGCGCTTCTGAGTAGATATCTTGAAGGGGCGCTATATAAAGCATTTACAGAGCGTACCTCAATAATATAAATCTATCATTTGCGCGCTTCGTGTATATAGGCCTAAATCGTAAGTCCATATTCAAAACCACACTCTTTATTGAATCCAACGCAAAAAAGCTGCTTACAGTTGCATAAAATTATGAGTCTTGTTGTCAAGAACCGAAACCTCAAGACCAAGACCAAGACCTTGAACCTCAACACCAAGACCAAGGCCAAGACTTTTATTCGCAAGACTAAGACTAAGACTTTTAGTCTCAAGACCAAGACCAAGTCTTTAAACCTCAAGACCAAGACCAAGACCAAGACTTTAGTCTCAAGACCATTCAAGACTTTTGAAATCACTCGTACATACACATGATAAAAGAATTATGTATGTTTTTAATGTAAAATAAAACAATCATTTCTTTCGAATAAAGCAAAACAGATTCCATCAATAATATTATTTCCCAAAGACTGTCACAGGAAAGTCTATTTCTGTTGCATTTTGTAAACACCAAATCATTCAGAATTCTTTGATCAAAATATTCTGTGTGGCCTTATAAAAATCTCACCATAAGAAGAAGAAGAGAAAGAAACATTCTGCAGGTACAGAAGTGAGAAGTCGCTGGTGCACAAAGATAATCGCGTCTTTTAAATCCTCCCATATTTGGTTTCTCATAACTTTGAATTCACTGAACATCCGGGCAAAATTAATAAAAGCTAGAATAAGTCTACAAGTATCCAATAATAAGTAAGTAGACTAAGTAATCATGTATTACTGTTTTCATTGACTTTTCAAAATGTTTTGATCTTGGTCTTGAAATATCAAGACCCAAGACTTTTGGCCTCAAGGCCAAGACCAAGACTTTTTAAAATATTGGTTCAACCGGAGAGACCAAAAGGACTTAAAGCCCGCTAACAAGGGTCAGTGGTTCACCCTAAAATCTATTATTTCTATATTATAATTTCGTAAGAAGGCAATCATAGTCATACAACGAAAGCGTTAATTAATTCAGACTTAACTAGTTAACTGAAGTAGCCTACACTCGATAGGAACTTAGCAATTTTAGAAAAAGATATGTTTAGGCATACGTAAAAGAGTAGTTATGGCCTCCGTATAAAAGCTGTTGACGTTTCTAAATTAAGTCGCAAGGCAATTCCATAATAGACCTCTACCGTAGATTCTTACGCATCAATCGTTATAATAGAATTCTCGAGATCAGATCTATGGGGATTGCTCAGTCTTATAATGCCGTAGACAGGGGGTATTTTGGGTGTTTAGACACCCTCGAAATGAAAAATTGGCAATGCAAAAGTTCGTTTCAGTGCGAAAACGTACAAAAATACTAGTTTTAGGCCGTAAAGCACCCGAAATGAGATCACGTAAGAGAAAGTCTTGTAGGAAATTGAGCAAAATCCTGGCTACGGCTCTATTATAATCTAAAGTGCCCCAAAAATCCGAAGACGCGGAACTAGATTTCACTGATCGGACTTTATTGCGACAGACAATGAAACCGAGTTGAATTGCTTGATTGATAAGTAATGGTGCATAAAGTCGGAGCATATTAAAATTAAATCATTACTGATTACTGATTAATCATTAATCATTAAGCATAAATCATTACTCTCATTACTGACTTTTCTGCCGTATACCTTTTTGTGCTTTTATGTTATTGCTTGATGCTTGTAGTAAAGGCGTGGAAGCTTTCTTGTTCCATTGATTTGTGTTTATGTGTTTGTTAAGTGTTTAGACCAATAAATGTTTATCTTATCTTATCTTATCTAATCAGTTAAATGCTAAAAATGTTATGCAGCTCTGCTATACTAAAAAAATTACACAGCACAGACTGATTGGCGTTATTCGCTCTGATCAGAATCCAATTGTCACAAATTAATCGACGTCGCTGACGTGACGCTTCGTGGATGTAACCCTACAACATGAAAGAGTCTTTGATGGAAAAGCGGTTTTCTCCCAATTGTCAGGTCAGAGATTCACTGGATATGGAATCTGCTCCACAGGTCGAAGTGCGTTTCCATTCAACTAAACCCCCGCTCTGCAGAAAACGAATACGGTCTACGATGGAAGATGCAATTGTGGGTGAAGGACTTGCTCAAGGTCCTTACGCGGTGGTTGGGATTCGAACCTGCAACCTTTCGGTTGCAAGGCGGCGACCTTCACCACTACACTACCGCGGCCCACTAACGCGTGGTAGGGAGAGATTAAGTAAATCCATAGTTCACAGTCCGGTCTTTAGTTCATTTCTGCAGTTGTCCTCTATATGTCTAGCAACCACAACATCCATCCTCTTCACTTGTGGATGCCAGGGCTATCAAGTTCTTCACAAGTGAGTATCGATCCAAAGAAGTTTTGACTGTAGTTGCGGCACTCCATAATTCCGTGTTCAGTTCACATTTGGCGCCCGATCGGGGTGTCTAGTACTGTAGTGAACGGCGGGGCTGCTGATTGTCAAGTAGAAGGACTGTAGTTGCGGCACCCCATAATTCCGTGTTCAGTTCAACATTTGGCGCCCGATCGAGGGTGTCTAGTATTGCAGTGAACGGCGGCCGGGGCTGCTGATTGTCAAGTAGAAGGACTGTAGTTGCGGCACCCCATAATTCCGTGTCTATGGTACTCTAGTGACCTGCCGTGCTGTTCGATCCGGTCGTGTGGTGGTCGTCCTTCGCCGGTCGGACTTTGTTGCGGCAGAAGAGGAAACCGACTCCTCTCTGGAACGGTTCGTACTTGATGCTATAGATGACGGGATTGACGCAACAGTTCCCGAAGACCATGACGACAGTGAAATTGTAGAAGTTGCTCGTGAAGTCGACGTTCGGGTATCCCACGTGGTACATCAGGTAGTAGACCTGGTTCCACGTCCAGCATACGATGAAGGAGACGGCGACCAGAGCAAGCGTCTTCATGACGTTGCTGCGCGCCTTCGCCATGCTCTCGTTCCGCTTCACCTCCTTGTGGGGTCCGGCTGCCGCCGCCCCGGCCCCAGAAGGGCCCTCGACCGACTCGACCCTCTTGTGCAGGACCCAGGCCATGCGCGAGTAGCCGTAGGCGAGGAGTATCAGCGGGAGAAGGAACTGGAGGAAGGTGGTAAAGACGCCGACGGCCGCCTGAGACATCTTGGACGGCCAGACGGAGTAGACGGTGCAGTCGCCGTCGACTGTGATCATCGCCGTCGGAATCATGTAGGCCGTGTTGAAGGTGATTCCGACGAACCACGGCAAAGCCATCGACAGCCCTGTTAGGACCTTCATCCGCGTATACGTCGTCTTGTGCCAGATGGGATAGACGACTGCGAAGAACCTCTCGAGGGTCAGCATCAGGATCCCGTAGGTGGACGCGACGAGCATCGACCAGAGCGGCAGTTTCGTGTACCACAGTCGACAGATGGCCTCGTCGGGCAGGTAGCCCTGCTTCCGCTTCTGCTTGTCGTCCTCGTAGAGGGAGCAGAAGAAGAGGAAGAGAGCGACCGTGGCGTCCATCGTGCTCTGATTGGCGATGAAGAAGTTCGTCAGCTGTTTGTGCATCGGTCGATAGGCGGCGATAACGATCACGACGAAGACGTTGGAGAAGAAGCCGAACGTTCCGAGGACGAGGTAGATGATGCGAAGCGTGAAGTCGGCCAGGATCGTATTTGCGCTGACGGCGTCGTCGTCGCCACCTAGCGTCGAGTTAGTAGTTTCTAATTCCGCTGTCGTCCGGACCAGATGAGTTACGTTCTCGTGGATCATCTTCGGTCGTTCGTTCCACTCAGCGATCGATGATATTCTCAGATAGAGGCCTATGTCTATAAGTTCGATTTGCTATATGACCTGTTGGGTCTGTCAACAGGGCAGGGCTACCTGTCAAAGCTGTCAACTTTCCCTACTGCCGTTATTTTACTGCCAGGAATTCAGTCTTATATGATGATGAATTAATTCACTACAGTAATTATTGTGGTCTGTATAGTTCTAGGTCGCCACCACTCGTAGCCAAATGAAGGGCACCAGTTAATTCACGAGCGCTGGGTCGAATCAGAGAGGAGTTAATTATCCAAAGGAAAGTCTGTCGTGGTTATGGGCCAGATTCTCAGATGGTCAGCGTAGGAGGCAGAGCAGTTCTTATACAATAAACAATTTTGGATTGTCGTTCAGAAGCGTTTCTTCTCAGCCAATCCGAAATCCTCTGGAGCTGGATGCAGGTGGAAGTTTTCTCTCCTTCCAAGCAGTCGAGCCTATTGGTTACAACTGAACGTAACGCTTGTAGGCTTCGCTTTATCTTACTCCATGCAGCATTTGCTATTACTCTGCTTTATAATATAAGGACTCCTAAGAAGGTCTGTCATGACGCTTGTGGCCGTGACAAATAAGAACTCTTGTAAAAAAAAACTACACACTGGCTGGCTGGCTTGAATCCAATTCACTCCCGCGACTTTAACGTGACATGGAAGTAGAGTTCAATCACAGATGGCGCTACCGCTGCAAGCAGTTACTTTTATTGCCAACAGTGTAAAAACTGTCGTCATTTTTCGGCCAGGAAATCAGTCTTATATGATGATGTATTAATTCTCTGTCAAAGACAAGAACACACGAGCATGCACCAGTCACGTCTTAGAGCGTATATTATGCTGTAGACCGATGACTATCATATGCTGATTGGAGTAACCTTTCCCGCAGCGGATGTAACCAAAAACAGTTATATCTCGACTTCTCAAGAGTCCCTGATCTTTGTTATTGCCAGCCGTTCGTCATTTAATAATATGTGGGCTGCTTGCTTTGTGCTGTTCAGTTCACGCGATGGCGACATGAAATCTGAACTTCAGATGCAATTAATTCACTAATTAATCTCCGTTGTGGTTCAGATCTATCTTGCAATCTCCGTTGAGTGTCAACGCAACTCTACACTCGGCGTGGGTTGAAAGCGTTGTTGCTACTGACTTCAGAACAGACGCAACAGCGAATTTCAGGCAGAAGAAGTAATATCATCTCAACCTTAAATGACAGATGTCACGCTTAGATACTACCTGTCACTCAGTGTCGCAGGCTGTCACGTCTTATCTATTGTCAAAAGCCTGCAAGCAGCGCCTACTGTCAGGTATTGAGAAATATCTGTTGTCCGAGATAGCAGCATAAACTCACAGAAGCCCTTGTCCTTTAAGTTCACACCCCCTCAGAAACCGAGATCTATTGTATCTGTATATTATGTAATCCTGTCAGAGTAGTATTTGAACTTCAGTTGCAAGTTGCAAGAATCTGTAACGTAAACAGCTACTAAAAATATTTTCTTTTTGTAATACTCACAATGACACACACCGCATTATGATTACAGACATAGTAGAATGAACGTTTAAGCTTATAGGTCATTACAGGAGTCGAGTGTAACTAGCTATGTGGTAGCCACACACAGGGCGCCGCCGAAATGCATTCTACAATCATTACAACGCAGTCTAGCGAATGAAGAATGAGTCTTCCTGAGGGGCGTTCGTTCCAGGACTCGGGTATTAAACTCGGCTGGTCTGCACTTTGCTCCGGCTCATACCCAATGCCCCACGGTCTCTCGCCGCTGATGGCATTATAGACAAAGACAAGAAATCAAAAGCTCTCGAACAGAGTCGGTCGAAATACATAGAATCTGGGGAAATGAACGATGAAGCTTATAGAGTGGAATTAATCAATGGTATATCATAGTAGGCAGTAAGATAAGGTCACAGATGTTTGAACAAACAAAATGACAAATTGCAGCAAGTCTATAAATTAGGAGGCGCCATTTCAATAAGAGACTTATCAAGTGGCGCTACTTAAGTGATCACTGTGTGGCAACTACAATACTGTGGAAGGGGTTGGGATCATTTCCTGCTCTCAGTGGCGCCGCCAGACGCTTGGAAAGTGAAAGCAACACAGCAGAAATCGGACTCAAACTGGCAGACGCCAAGAGAGTGGATGAAGAATAGCAAACATAATTACGTCATATATAAAATAATTATATTGCTTGTAAGTTGGATCAAGCAGTGTTCGTCATCACCCGAATGTGATACGGAAGCAGAGATGAACATTGCAAACGCCTACGCCTGGCCGTCATTACTCTTAACACTAATCGCTTGAGAATTTGTATTATACATAGCCTATAGTTATGCATATACATATTTTATTTATTTATTCACGCATTTCTATACCGCCCCTTCGAGTCTCCCACTACTCAGTGGCGGTCCCGACCACAGCCTGGAGGTGCGTCGGAGTCCACACGCCGAAGCGCCACGAGCAATTGCGAGTGAAGAACTTGCTCAAGGTCTTTACGCGGCGGATGGGATTCGAAACTGCTACCCTTCGGTTGCAAGGCGGCGACCTTCACCACTACACTACCGCGCCCCACATATATTTGTATAAATCAATCAATCAAAATTTATATAGCGCCCCTTCAAGGTTGATACTCAGAGGCGCTTCCAACCCAGGTCATGCGGAAGAAATGTTTGTTTTAAGCAATCCATAGAATGGGAAGGAAAAACCTGAGGGAGGCAGCGCAGCTCTAGAGGGAGTCCGTTTCAAGTCACAGGACCAACGATGGAGAAAGCACTTTGCTGCATTGTAATTAAAGCACGCTACCCTGATATAACACATTTGGTCCACATTTTGCGGTAACAATTTACCGTAGGGCCCAGTTTATGCCCCTTTCATAGCTTTGATTAAAATGTCGTTTTTAGTATAAATGAGTACAAATTTACGCACTATTATACAATATTCTAACACAAGCCGAAAATCCAAAAAGACAATTTAACACTGAATATCTAAAATGGGTTGTAACTCCGAAACTAGAATCCCACTTTAGGTACCTTTTCCCAGATATGGTCACAGATATACATATAACTTAATATACAATTATACATATATTTATATGTAGGGCCCATAATCATGATTGCTTGTATCCTTCTGCTTTGTGTCAGCTCGTCTGTAATGAACGAATAGTATACGTAGGCCTAGACGAAATTATTTTATTATTTAGGCACTTGGGAGAGCCGCAGCTCCTCGTGATAGTCGATGTAAATGCGAAAATAGGCCCTATTTGAATGTTTCTGCCAAGGCCTTTATTTCTGCTGAGGAGCTGAGGGCTTCCTACGAGTGTCTCCATCTCCTTTCGTTGATCTCCTAAGTCTGCTTACTTCCGCTTGGCTTGGGTCAGGAGCGCCTCAAAGTAGAGATCTTGAAGGGGCGCTACTTAAATTTGGACAAATTGATTGATTGACATCAGACTTTCTTGGAATTAGAATTAAGTCTTAGCTAGTAAGGCAAATAATGTGAATTAGAATTAGCCACTAAGGAAAATAGTATGAATTAGAATTAGCTACTAAATCAAAATAATAATTAATTCCGCGATCTCGACACAGAAGGTCACCACAGAATAAACATCGTAGGGGCCTATATTAATGTCCAATACCCGAGGGATCATTATATATCTAGGGTAAAATATGAAAATAACTAGCGTTATAGTTAATTACTTGCCCATCAGCGAGCGGTAGAATCCATCGTATGTTTTAAAGAAAATTTATCACTGCACAAGTTCTCGTGGCAATAGTGATTATAGTCGATTTTTGTCGCGGTCTATGACTGCAGTAAAATGCTAGTAGCCTATAGTAGTAAAATGCTAGTAGCCTATAGTAGCCTAGTAGGAGCTCTACTGAATTGCTGAATTGAAAAACAAATAAGAAATATGGGGCCTATCGTGTCATCACGCATTTTTTCCAATAAATGGAGATCATAAATTTTTCAGAATTTCATTTAAGCTTAATTGCAATTCCTTATTTTGATGATATCACTGCATGCACAAATAGCATTTTCATCGCATGGATTTCTCCGATTAAGCCATTCAAGTGTTGTGTGTCACTTGCGTTAAAACAAGACATTTGGGAGACATCATAGCTCGACTTCTAATTCGTGGAACTCGTGAATTACGACCATTTTCCCCTGACATGTCTCAATTAAATGGCGGTTGACCCTATAATAACAAGATCGGTCGATGCGTTTTTGTTGTTGAAATGTCGTCGGCTCGCCGCTATGGCTAACGTGAGGTCGTATTAATTATTAGGTACAGAATTCATAGAGCAAAAATGTCTTACCAAGCAAAAGAAAACGACGGTGTCTGGTCTAAACGTTTTCCCTGAATGCGACGTAGACTTATCTATGTCTCCTCTGTCCGGCGTAGAATTGCTGTAGGCGTCAGGCGATTTGTATCTGCGGCTTTTATGAAAGATGCCGCATGAATTGATGCATTAATATCGACAGGTATTATCAATGGCAGTGGAAGCAAAGGCATAAGAACACACAGTCACTCTCGCACACCTACACCTCTACACGCAAACATCTATACATACAAATAATATAATTATATATTGTTTTTTTATGTTATTGTGCTTATTTAATTTATTCATTTACTTATAATGTTATACTTCTATATCATTTACGCCTGTTACATGGACGCCTCTTTTACCCGGGGTCCGTGTTCTATACCGCCTCTTCAAGTCTTTTACTCAGAGGCGGTCCCGCCTATAGCCTGAAGGTATGTCGGAGTTAAGATGCCACAGCGACTATAGAGCATTATTATTGTGGGTGAAGGACTTGAGAAAGGTCCTTGGCCCAAGTGGCTAAAGTGGTCTTGGTGAGCAGTGGGAACTCCCAAGGTTTGATTTGTATGTGTGACATGGTTCTTTTATATTGGAGCAGTGGGAACTCAAGCAAAGAATTTCGAGAGCAGTGGGAACGCATTTCGCACTCAATCCCACGCACTTTAAACCCTTGGCTTGGGTCTGAGTGGAACCCGAGACGCTCTGACCGGGAGACTTCGACTATCTCACTACTCTACCACGCCCCATAGTTGTATAGAGCTATGTTACGTATTATTGTATTATATTCTGTGTGTGTGCATGCTGAGGCGACAATCCCAGTTTCAGCGTTTCAAAGCATCGTCTCTGATGCCAGCACGCTCCACCTCTCGCCAACCTTCTTGAACTTTAAGGTAACACGAAACCAGTCGAGGAGAAGAAAATTATGGCAAGAAGGAAATCAATGACTCGTTTGACGAGATTTGTGTGATGTTACCCACGTACAAACACAGCTGTATCTGTAAACGTCACTTTGTCTGACAGTTGTAAATGTTTAATACACTTTTAGTAGGATTAATTAGTCACTCCTTGAAGTCTGGGGAACCCTTTGAATGGATACTCTTTGATTTACGGATTCTTCTGAACTTTACGGCCTGGGTGCAATACCCATTGGCCATTATCCAGATATGACCTAAGTCGACAGACCTGATGATCGGGTTGATTGGCTCTAGATGTTCGTGACACAGGGACGCGCCAAGGCTGTGAATTTCAAATGAATATCTCTTATAATAATTATATCAGAATAAGAGGATCGAGGAACTGGAATGTCTGCATGGTTACCTTGTCATTGCGCGTTGCTTTTGCTCACAGGTCTTTTATGTTTATACAGGTATATTTCTTATTATTATTTATTTACACTTTTCTATACCACTCCTTCAAGTACACTGGAGCCACATACTACTCGGAGGCGGTTCCAACTACAGCCCGGAGTTGTGTCGGAGTTCACACGCCGAAGCGCAACGAAAAATAATTCTGATATAAAAGCAGGAGTGACTGGCTAGATGAGGGCTGGCACAAATGTATACATAGTTGATTAGAAGAAGTATGCTTTACTTGAGTGACGGTCTCACAAAGTGACAATCGACAATTAGTTTTCTGGCTCATACATGTAGCTAATAATTACGCAGCGTCCACTTGGTTTGCCGAGAAGACGTTGCGTGCTCATTTCATAGGAACTATCTTTCTTATCTTTCTGATAAGGGTCACAATAAACAATGATTACGTGTCCCCTCCCACCGCTACCAGTCAATTAAATCCCGTTAGATCTTTCGTGTGATTGATCTAACCAGAACAACGAGTGATCGTTCTGATTCGTTTCAGGTCACTGCTCATAATGACAGGGGTTTACTAGATCAGCAGCGGAGGCCTGACTTAGCGATGGCTTATCATTGCTACAAATGTCAATTCTTCTTCCTTCTTCTTCTAGAGACGGTGAAGAAGACGACCTCTGATGTGCACACGCGCATTGCTGGAGGCGCGTGATCGAGGACCATATGTAACGTCTCATTAACCGACATAGACGTCGCGTAGATCTCGGCTAGTGATTGAATCCATTTGCGTGCTCACCGGTTGATATGTAGGCCTATGTAGTACACCGTGAGGCATAAAAAAGGAGCGCCTATAACTCATACAATAATTGATCAAAACAAATGCAATTTGCGCAAAACATCTATCGTTAAAATCAATAATTTTATTTTAAAAGGCGCTATAAAATATTTCCATTAAATCTTTGACGTAATAATATATGACGTCATTAATTTTTCCACCGTTTACGAAAATGGCGTTCAGTGAGAAAGATAAACACGTTTTAAATGTTTTAAGACAAAACAAACACTATGGAGCTAAAAGATTTTAAAAGAGTTTCCTCATAAAAGGAGGTCTCGTGGTGGATTAGATAAGATTATTCGCAAGATTGATAGTGCTGAAACTTCGCAACGGCTTCCCGGCAGTGGCCGTCAGCGCACTGCTCGAACTGCTGACAAAATTGATGTCAGTCGGTAATTTTCTTCTCTGGGGCGCATGTCAATCCACTTTGTTGAACACGAGGTAAAAAAAATCAACGGCCAATACTACAGAGACGTTTTACTCATGGAAGACCTTCTACCTGGAATTCGAGAATTCTCTGAATTTTATATTTTCCAGCAAGATGGTGCTCCAGCGCACAGAGAAACGGTTGCACTTCTGACAAATTAGACTCATGACTTCATAACTTCCTTACTGTGGTCCCTTAACAGCCCCGATCTGAATCCCGTAGATTATAAGATATGGGGATGCATGCAGGAAATGGTGTCTAACAAAGATCCGTGATGTTGAGGATCTTCGTAAGCGAATAATGCAAGCTTGGGACGATCTTGACCAAAGAATTATTGACCCGGTGGTGCATGAATGGCGCAAGCGACTTCGCGCATGCGTAGAAGCTATAGACGGACAGTTTGAATACAAAATGTAATTTTTATTACTTTCATGAATTTCATTGACATTGTTTGAATATTGTTAAAATAATAGCGATTTTTCTAGAGCCTCCTTTTTTATGCCTCACGGTGTATACATGTACAGCTTCCGATCTATGTGCAACTCGTTCGTTCAGTCATAAGCGTCGACAAATCGCGTGGAGGAAGATGAAAGGCATTCGTCTTAAATCGAAGCAAGCGAGCTGAACAAAAACATTATATAATATTGAAAATCCCGAGGGATCATTGACACTTCGGGTAAAAAAATTATATAATAATTATTATAAAAGAATCTGATGATAATAATTACGAGCCGAGGGATAATCCGAAGAGACGTATACCATGGACCCCGGGTATTGGGACGAAGCCCAGGACACGTTAAGACATTCCCCGCGACGGGAAATATCTTTCAATAGCGAGAAAATCTATCTAACTGACCATTCGATGACCCCACGGTGACACCGACGGGTCTATTGTTCTCCGACGCGCATAAGCCGTGCGATAGTTTAAGCTCTGTATACATACGCTTCTCGGCGCTCGCCGCTGGTCTAATGGATCACAGCCTGTGCTGAATCGTCTAAAATGCTACGGTCTGTTCACGGGGACCTAAATGGCGTGACGTCCATTCAAACGGGCGAGCGGTAGTGAAGGATCTCACCCATGG
>JAQFXW010003568.1:0-11795 GCA_034693945.1 Dendrobaena attemsi
GAGAAAGTGAGAAAGTGAGAAAGTGAGAAAGTGAGAAAGTGAGAAAGTGAGAAAGTGAGAAAGTGAGAAAGTGAGAAAGTGAGAAAGTGAGAAAGTGAGAAAGTGAGAAAGTGAGAAAGTGAGAACGTGAGAAAGTGAGAAAGCGAGAAAGCGAGAAAGCGAGAAAGCGAGAAAGCGAGAAAGCGAGAAAGTGAGAGTGAGAGTGAGTGATGAAGAAAAAGAAAGAAAATCGTTTTTGACTTAGAGTTGACATGCATGATTCTAAGTTGAAGCCGTCCCTACTATCGTGTCCTCACGTCAACCAAGTCAACCAGTGATATGTCATTTTGTCAACACGGCGATTAGCTGTCGATCGCCTTCTTCTTCTTCTGATGACGACTCGCGGTTGAGTTGAGTGAAAGGCTCTGTTGGGAGCAATGGCTGGTCATGCCAGACACGTCGTCGTCGGTGGCACACGCCTCAGCTGCTATAGAACACTTGCGGTTACGACCCTTCTGAGGCTCGTCTCATCGTAAGCGTTCAGCTGAGATTGACGAATCATTCAGCTTAGGCGCAAACATGAGACCTCAGCGATCAAAGTACAAAAACAACCTATTCACGCAATTACTAATGCCGCTACTACTGCTGTTTATCCGAATCTGTAAAACTCAAACAAAACTCGAGGGAGACCAGTCTACTGTCCGAAATGATTACATCGCATCAAATTAGATACGCAAGATTGTGTTACCATTCACTGTTTGTTTGATTTATTAGTTAAGTTAGTTAAGTTACTGTTTCTGTAGATTATTTTAAATTTTTTGATCTCATTTGTCTTCTTACTTTAATACACCAGTCAATCACTCTTATTTCAATTTATGTGAAATCCGGGCTGTCCTACTTAGCGAGACTGTTCGTCCCTTTGGACAGTCCGTAGGTATTCAACTATATATCCACTTAGGTTAAGACTTACTACTTAATTGTTTTTTTCTATTTGGCTTGTTTGATCTTATTGTCTGCATTGTTAATTTTTCAAATTGCAGGATGCAGAAATAAAACTGATTTGATTTGATTTGACTCTAAGCTTACATATATTTTTGATGATTTGTCCTATACTCACTAAGTAGCCTTTATTTACATATGACAAGCGCACATACGTAAAAATTCAGTGGCATAGAATGTAGTTCCATCCTCCTCGTATCGTAGGCTATTCTGTAACAGAAGAAACGTCTGTTGCAATCGCCATAAGGCAATGGAGACGGTTGACTTCGGTTCCGTGACAAGTCGCATAAATTAAGTCAAAATTACTAGCTAACCTGATAGAAATAGATAGAAGCAGTTCGACACACGGGTGTAGTTTCCGATATCAACACAACTTTGTCCAATATTTTATAAAAATCCATAAATCGCACAAAACATAGAATTTTTTAATCTAGCATTATAGGCAGCCAGCAGTACGCGCGCCATAGCTCAGTGGAGAGAGTCGCTGGTCGATTAGCTGAGACGTCATTGTCGCAACCCGGTTCAATCCACGCATAGGGTAGTAATTTATTTAAATTTCTGTTAGCTGCTATTAGCGCTTCTCTGTTGTGTTGTTTGACTCGGGTTTGTTAAAAATAAGATTGCCCCTCCCTCTCCTGGCTTGGCTGTACCAGGAGAGTTCCAAAACTTAGGCCACTAGGTAAGGTACCAAACCTGCTGTAAAAAGCCGATCTGCGTGTCGTGCTATGCGGCCCGTATTTCTTATAACCTGTCTGTAATCATACAGCGGTCTGTCAAAATGAGATTAATAAACGAATATATGTTTCTTCGATTAGAATAATTGTTAACACATCGACTGCGAAGAGTTTAAGACTACGGTCCGCTATTCGCGACATCTCTTTTCTAAAGTGTTGAATGAATGCGTACCTCACTGAATAGTCAGACATTCAAAATCGATCTGCAATAAATAACTTTTTAATGTTCATTCATACTATTCGTGTTATCATATACTGCAGTCTGTCAGTTGAAATGTTAATAAAAGAAGATCATTTGTAACAACTATGACACCAGGACTACATAACTATAATTTTATGACTTTTGCCAAAGAGCTTATTATTACCCATGGTGCACCGTAAATGCGCCCAGGACAAATGCGCCCGTCAAAATCGCCCCGTCAAATGGGCCCAGTCAAATGCGCCCCGATATATGCGCCCTGACAATTGAGCCCCGATATATGCGCCCTGACAATTGCGCCCCGACATTTGCGCCAATTCGAAATCAGACAAACGCAAATGCAAAATTTTACAATCTGGTTTAATCGTGATATAAAAGTACAACACATTATTTTAGCTAACTGAATTTTTTAACCGTCTTGACTTGTGTTCATTGAGGTCAGTAAGTCCGTCATCGCTAAAAGCCTATACGAAAAGCCTAAAAACTGTTTCTATAAAATTTTAGTAGTAAATGTTAATGTTCAGAAAAGTTTATAGAAGTTTACAACTCGATATAGATTTAGATTCGGAAAATCTTAAAAGTCGATATTGTGACTAATTCCGCAGAGAAAGTCGAGCAGTGGAACCGTATGTAGCCGTCACAGCCTGTAGTCGTCAACTCAACTGGACATACTTGTTTCTAGTGGACGGCTGTCTGCGCACCCCATCGAGATGTCGCTGTAGGTCTATCTTCTGCTCCACGAAATCCTTTTGATAGCTTGCGCTCTTTAACAGCCATTCCCCTTTTCATGTCTTTAAGACAACCCTTTGATGTGGCGCTTATGTCGGGGCGTATTTGTCGGAGTTATCTGGGCGCAACTGTCGGAATTTTTGTGGCGATATTGTCGGAGCGCATTTGACGGGGCGATTCTGACGGGGCGATTTTGACGGGGCTCATTTGCTTTGGCGCATTTGACGTGCCACTATTACCGATATAACTACACGACTGAAATGACAAATGACAATGTGAATATATGACTTTATGACTTCATGACTACACGACACCAGAACTGTAATGATGGCATCGGTGGTCGTAGTTTTGAAACGATCTGTGAATGAAGAGTGAAGTGACGACGCCATTTTATTAGACAATTGTGGTCACTGGCCACATTAATTGTATATGACAGGAGATTCACTCCAATTCGTTCAGTCGTCATCTTTACTTGACAGAAATCGACCGAAACATCATGACGTCTCAATTTCTTAAAGACTTGATTGGAGGAACGCCGAGCCAGATAGGCAGACAGACAGATAGATAGACAGGCAGATAGATAGGCAGACAGACAGATAGATAGACAAACAGATAGATAGATAGATAGACAGATAGATAGATAGATAGACAAACAGACAGAAATGGCAGCCGGAGAAGAGTCACATAAACAGAGAAACAACTAGGTCATCTGAATCGTGGACCAGAAAGGCAGACAACATGTGGAACCTGATAAACGAAAACTGACGAGTAATGACAGCCAGAGAGAGACAGACAGACAGACAGAGAGACAGAGAGAGATAGAGTCAGAGATACAGAGAGACAGACAGACAGACAGAAAGAGAGTCAGACAGAGAGACAGACAGGCAAAGAGAAAACAAGCAGAATTGGAGATGGAGCAGCAGAAAGAGACCGGGGCACAGTCACAATCTGTGTCATGATGTCATCATGACACAGAAATGGGCAAAGACACATACACAGGCAAAGGTACAGACCGTGTTACAGACAAAGGCACGGACACAGACAGAGAAGGTGGATGTTTTGCGCATCCAATTACTTACTGCTGACCACTGCAATATACGTTGATCTCGTAAATGGTCAGCCTATGACCTCTGCTGGGGTTGGACGACTGATTCTCACAATTATCTGACCCTTAACCTTTTTCGTGCATAAGACAAGCTTAAGGTAAATCAGGAAAAACCATTTTCGTGCATAAGACAAGCTTAAGGTAAATCAGGAAATAGGAAAGATATAAACAGGGCTTGTTTAACGTGCTGTGATTCACAAATGTGTAGTGATAAATTGAAAACTGCAGTTATAAAAAAGGTTATCAACTTTTTTAAACTCACGTGATATGATTGTGCAATGGTAAAGTTTGCTTTAAACATACTCTGGGTACAAAGGTAAGGTTGAGAGAGGGAGAATAACTATTAGTAGCGCATGGTAAGTAAATATTAAAAAAATACATAATGTATGGTTTGTTTTGACGCTTGAGGTAATACAAAAACTGAGCTTTAGAAGCGCATGAGTTGCTGAGGCGGATTTAACTATACGTCTGGGGGGTTTGGCCCAGGACCCAACTTGGTTATATTCCTACGTCCCTACACCAGACCCGCCAGCCAATGTGGACCGCCAGAGCAGTTTTTGTCCTAGAACGGTGCGCCCTCATGCAGAAAGAACCATTGCGAAGACCATGCAAGAAATCCTGCCTCTGCCTCTGATGAGCTGAAATGCAATAATACGTGCAGTCATATCATCCAAAAGAGAAATGAAACTCATGAATAATCGATGACTTCGATTATTTTTGAACAAACAGCATTATGCATAATGTGTTTTGCCATTCAGTTATTGAGTTTAATGTATTCATGGACCCACTGTCGCCACGTGCAATTATGATTCATGTTCTGTAATATTGACTACGTAGGCTACTCTGACATAATGATGAAGTCGTTTAGTTGCTATAGTCGTTGATTAAGATTGCATGTAATTATATTGGTTACTTTGAATCAGATAAGATTAACGTAAAATATAATAACAAGAATAATTCGTTTATTGCACTCAAACGGACAGACCGCAGTATGATAACAGACATAGTATGAACGATACCGGTTATTACCTGGAGTCAAATTAAATCTTTTGGGCAGCCATGCAAGGCACCAGATTCATTATGCATTTCTATTGAAAGCGCAATCTAGAGAATGAAGGATGAGTCGACCTGAGGGGGTATGTTCTGAACTGAACAGGTGCCGTAACACTGTTATACTTGGTTATGAAACATGCATGGTTATTATGTCAAATGTGATAAGACTCTGAATATCAAGGCCACCTGTCAGCTGTCGACTAAAATCCGATGGTTGACCTCACCCCCTCCCCGCTGTGTACGCACTGCCCCCCCGTCTAGTCTGCTGTGCATTATTCTAATATCTGATGCAATACAGACAATAAATAACATCACAAAGTCTGACCCAGATAAGAAAACTTATTTCCTATTTGAGCTGATCAGTAATTATAGATGTCCGATTACAAACTCATATCTTCGAACTCCGTCGTTGCTGTTACTGTTTCAGGGCCAGTCCCAAGGCTGGATAAAGCAGGAGGGCGACGATAATCATCTTCGAAACGACACAGCGCCGTCTAGAAATGCTGCCAGACTTGAGAAAAAGTTGAATTGATTAAATTGTAGTTCACAGACGAGGTCACTTTCCTGGGAAACTCACAGCAGACGTGGAAAAATTTCCACGGAAATGTTATTCATGGACAATACTTCTCCATTGGTTGCTTTAAAACTGCAACTGGGCTGCCCCTGCTAACGGAACGGTTCGTTCTTTTGGGGTCTCCCATTGCTCACTGCATTTGTATTTAACTGTTTATTTCCGTGTGTATTGTTTGCTTCAGTGATCAATAAAGATATATTGATTGATTGATTGATTGACGTGCGTTGCGTAGGCATCAGTCAACCAAATGCAGACTACGGGAGGCATCTGGTTACAAGAAGCCAGAGCTATGCGCCAACTTGATAGCGCCGGTGGCGGTGGCGCATGGTTCTTGGGAGAAGCGCCTTCGGTGAGTTCAGAGGTTGTCACGGAAGAAATTGGAGTGAATGTTGGACTAATCGCAATACAGCGACGACGACGATGACGATGATGACGATGATGATGATGATGATGTTTCTGGCTTCAATCGATGCTTCAATCAATCGCTGCTTCTTGTTCGATTCCGTCTGAGTGGGGGGGGCAGCCGGGAGGAAGAAAGGGAGACAGGGAGTGGCGATATACAATATGGCAGGCACGATGCACGACTCAAGAAAGATGGAAGCATAGAAATAAGAGGAATGGATGTAGCAGGAGAGTCAGAAAAGACGACACGGAGATGCATGCAGTCAGGAAGATGAACAGACAGAGCGAGGAGACAAGAGGAGGGAGAAGTGGTGGGAAGACGAGCATGGGCGAAGAGAGGGAAAGTGTGTGTGAGAGACAGTGAGAGAAATAGAGAGACAGATAGACAGAGACAGAGATAGAGACCGAAAGATAGAGGCAGAGAGACACACACACACACACACAGAGAAACAGACAGACAGACAGACAGACAGAGACAAAGAGACAGAGAAACGCAGAGAAAGAAAGACAGAGAGACAGAGTGTGAGGTAGAGAGAGGGGGAGGGATGCAGGGAGGCAGAGGAGAAGAGACATATGAAGAATGAACGAGCGAAAGCAGAGAGACAGAAAGGATGAGCTGAGGAAGATCTGCATCCCTGTTGTCAGATCGATGCCTGAGCATGTTTAGAATGGGAAGACGAGGCAGAGGAGGAAGATGCGGGAAGAGAAAGAAGAAGAGTTGCAGGAACAAGAAGAGAAGCAGGCAGAGGTGTAAAAGAAAGATGAGAAGAGATGTGGAGAGGATGAGAGGATGGGAGGAGTAATATTAAGCTGGAGAAAGAGCGGAGTAAGGATAACAGAGGAGGCGAAATATATGGAGGAGAAGGAACTACACGACGGCATAGACCTTGTCTTTAATTATTTATATAGCACCATATCAAGTGAATTGCTGCTCACTACGGCGTTGATACTGAGTCAGAATTAACACACAGAAGCGCCTCATATACTAAGCCCTCTGGTGAAGGAAGTTTGAGTCCACTTACTGAACTCGATCTTAAATCTGTAATTCACCAGCGTCTTATCCATTATACTTAGCTCTCACCTCGACAGCGTAATTGCGAGTGATGGTCTTGGACAAGATCTCGATGCAGTAGCTTAAGGTGGATTCGAACCTGCTATCCTCCGGTTAATAGACGCCGAATATACCACTACACCACGACCCACGCTAGGGTAAGGGAACTAAGGACAGATGGTAGAGGCAGAAGGAGAGGTGGAGGAGGGAGCAGAAAGAGAAGACGGAAACATGGAGAAGAAGGTAGGAGAGGAGGAGGAGGAGGAACGGGGAACGATGAGGAGAAGATAGGAAATTGATTTGTGAAGTGAATCTATACTGACCTATAGGCTGTCTCTGTCGGTTAGATGACCGGGAGAAATGTCGACAGACCATGTACCGCATCCCATGTCTAATGATGCCACTAATACTTTGCACGCATCTCCTTTCTGCTGGGATTAGCTCTCAGCGGACTTTACGATAAAATTTTGAAGTGTTATTAAGACTGACAGACATGGACACGCACATGTCGGTCTACAATGTATGTTGCTGAAATATCATATATGAACATACTGTACAACAGTGGAGAGAGACAGACAGAGCAGTCTCAGACAGCAGCTAAATAGATGGATGGATGGATAGATAGGCAGGCAGAAAGACAAAGGGACAGAGCAAGACATTCAGAGATAAAGGGAGAGAGAGAGAGATCCAGCAAATCGGAAATTGATTTAAGTCAGCTCTATATGTTAACTCATTTCTGCTGATTTTAAGAACAGAGTTTGACTTCATCTTTCTCCTCTCATGCAAAGGTTCTCAAAGGTTCTATACATAGGCAACCGTTGACTATAGGTTGATTTGAGCTAGTCAACATAAGTTCATCGTACCGTTAGAGGTAGTGTTGAAGTTTTTGTTCTCAGGGTCAGCTTGCTCCTCATCTACTTTTTTGCATCAAATTGGGTTGTCTACTGTCTAGACTTGTTGCACTTTTCGTTATTGTCATTTTGTATTGAGAGGAGTTTCTGGTTGTGTCATATTACATTTTGATAACTTTATACAATTATGTGTAGCGTTATTTTTAATATATTACATTTGCTTACTACGATACTAAATTGCAATTTTTTGCGTAATTGAATTTCATTATACTTTTGGTTAAAGCTAAGCGGATTGCATTGTAGGTCTACTCTGTAGATAAAACCTAAGTGCAGGAAACTGTCATATTCACGAACGCTGCGTCAAACTAGAATGGTTGACCAGATATGAAGTATTTGATGCGCTTACTCGGAGCTATATGGAAGTGGAAGAAGAGGAAACCGAAATGATTTCCAGTGGATATAATGGATCGAGATAGATTTCTCAAGAGGGTTAAATGGAAAGCCTGAGGAGTGTCGCAAAATGGCGCTTTATGCACACAACCGATCGGGTAACTAACCAACAGGACAGATGTGGAAACAAAACTCTGGTGAAGAGAAAGAACAGAGGAGCCCTTGCGATAGATTGAGGGCCTGGGGCCCAATATTTCGAGCACTCTGACACTAAGTGCCAGTTGATGTCGTAGAGTGTTCAGTAGATTTGTCTGTTTTAGAGTGTACACATTACTGTGTCATGAATTTTGGACAGATCTGTTAAGCTTGATCAACTGCATTTGATTTTTTCAATACATGGAACTTACCTGATACTGTGCAGTTGTAGCCTATAGCTTAAATATAAATACGCAGTTGATATAATTGTTATCTCATTATCTGAGGCACTGTGCAGATAAGCTTCACCCTGTAGGTTTAGCCAGATTTCATTTTATTACTTGGAACTTACCCGTTCCATTGCATTTTGACAGCTTCAATCAATCAATCAATTGTTTTATTTACAACCATGTAACAATTAATGGTATATTACAATTTGCCATATACAATACAGTCACAAAAAGGGGGCCCTAAAGGGATAGAAAAATCCCGCTATCTAGGGACACCAAATTCCAGTGTAAATTCCAATATAATGGTAGCCACAGTGATCATTTACATCGGAAAATCAAAGGTAAAACAGAAAATTCTTCACTTGTGAAGAATAATACAAAAAGGATCAAATTTTACCAAATTAAGACACAGGAAACAAAGAGCACCCAGCTGATATAATTTATTATTATTATATTAGGATTTGAGACACTGCAGACTGAGTTTAATTCAATATAGATTTAGTCAGATTTAGGCATTTACTAAGACCGATGTGTTAGCAAGAAAAGAATGCGTGTGTTGACAAAGCTGGTAGTTGTTTATTGACTTTAAAACGATCTTCAAACGATCCTGTCTCATTATTCTCATGATGCTCTCCATGAAATATGTAACTTCTGCAGAACTTCGTGCAAACGACAACAATATTATCTTAATCGGATCACGTAAGAGACGTCATCATCGGTGATGATGATGATGTTGTTGTTGTCGTGTCTGCGAGAGACCTGCCATCTGTCGGACTCAGCCTCTGTACCAGGGACTCTGAACATCCGTCAGATGTCGATGGGAATCAATTGGTTGGCTCTATGTGTTTGCGAGGGCCAGTCGTTGGTGATTCTTCCAGCTCATACTGTGCACTGTTTTACTAACTATATCAGTGTGACTTGCTCAATGTTCATTTTAACAGCATTTAACATCATAATTAAAGCCTAGCACAGATAGAGTCCCTGAATAGATATGAATTAACGGAGCGCTATATAAATGATCGGAATGAATGAATGTTGTCGTCCTCATTATCATCGTGTCTTACAATAACCGCCACAACTAGAGCCACACCACATCAGCACCGGAACAGCCAACATCACCACTATTACATCATCGGTCATCACTGCCATCATTACCTCCGCTATCATCACCGTCATCATCACCATCATCACGTTATTATCATCGTAATCATCATTATCACCTTCATCGTCGTCATCATCATCATCATTATCATCATGGCCTTTATCATGATGCCTTCATCGTCGTCATCATCATCATGGCCTTCATCATCATGCCTTCATCGTCGTCGTCATCATTATCATCAGGGCTAGAATCGTATTACATATCGCCCAACATGTCGTGTGATGTAACTATAGAAAAGGATCGTTTTTCCGCGGTCCAGATATTACATTTGGCGGTCATGTCGTGAGCAGAGCAACTGATAATCTTTGGTCACGCGACATGGAACCCAACCCATCTTCCGTCCGACCTCAGTATATGTTGCTCCCGTCAGATATTAACCCTATGGCAGTGCACAATATTCCACAAGGGCAGCTATAGGCTGCGGAGGGTCGTGCGAGTGGAGTCAAACCACACACGTCATAGACGACAGAACAGTAGCGCAAACATGCACTGACAATTATTATGGGCAGTGTCCGTGCGGCATTTAATTTTGACTCTCTAGTTACGTCACTGTGCTAGAAGCCCTTGATTCATATCGGTGTAACAACATCGATGCTTGAGTCAAAGTAAGGTAACGTAATGTGATGTAATTTATATTTTTTGCATTTGGAATTATAATCATGATCTACTGTGAGATAAGGTAGAATGACGTGAACTGGAAGGAGGTCATGGCCATTCATACTTAGTACGAAACTGAAGGGGTCTTGTCTGCAGCAAATTCCATTCGTAACCTCTTCGTTCCAGTGCGTCTTCTATTTCTCTAGCTCCATGACCCCAGAGCAATTCTGAGTGAAGGACTTGCTCAAGGTCCATACGGTGGTGCGGCTTGTGGTGGATTTGAACCCGGAATTCTACGGCATTGAACACCACCACAATACCACAGACAGCCCCACAAATGAAGATTGTCGGTCGTCATGCCAGCTGCTCTGCTCCGCCGACACACAGAGCAACTCAGCTTCACTGATTACTTTGGTCATATACTGTCCGTGGGAAGAGACGGTTGGTCAGGGAGAGGACTGGCCAGTGACTGCAGTGGTCACGCTCCAGTTGCGTCTCGGCTGACTGCAGTTATTTGGCAAGTTTTAACGATTCGATGGCTGCCAGCGGATCACTAATGATGGTAGTTTAGTTGCATCTCCGCACCGTCAACAGAGCTAATTGCAGCTTTGAAGCAGAAGGTAAACATAGACTTTGTTACCTACTGGTGATCTTAGAGTGGAAGATGAAGAATGTTCACTTCTGTATCGGGGAAGGGGATGAAAGGAGATTGGTAGGAGAAGGAGAGTAGAAAGGTAGGGGGAATGGAAGGATGAAGGGCTTGGCCCACAATACTTTCTGGGACAAATTTATCTCATTTAGCCCTCTATACCCACAAAAAGCGTATATTCTTGCCTTGCTGGGCTGAAATTTGTATTAAATCGTCTTAGCTTATAAACTTTATTACCTGACAGAATCAAGTCGTTGGCCAACTTGCATTAAGAGCGCCTCTCAGTGGATACTTCAAGTGGCGCAATAAAAAATATAGTAATGAATGAATCAATGAGTGAAGACGCATCTAAATATCGTACACTAGGGCCGAGGCAGCGTCTCTTCTCATACAATGTAGGCTTTTCAACTTGTATTATTCTGCCAATTTCTCTTCTTACGAGAGTAGTTGGCTTCAGTTTCTTCCAATGGAACACAAACTTGGTCCACGTCTTGACTTATTTAGGCAGGTTAAAGGTGTCTGGAACTAACCTCACTGCATCTCACATAATTAATCTTTCTTTCTCTGACCAAGCGAATGTTAAATTATCATATCTACGTTAGTTACCTCGAACAAGACATTGCGTTGCAATGCAAATCTAACATAGCAAACAAAGCATCATAATGCAAATCAAACATAGCAAAACAAAGCATTATAATGCAAATCTAACATAACAAACAAAGTTTTATAATTGATTATGTTTGATTTGCATTATAATGCAAATCTAACATAACAAAAATAGCATCATAATGCAAATCAAACATAGCAAAACAAAGCATTATAATGCAAATCAAACATAGCAAAACAAAGCATTATAATGCAAATCTAACATAACAAACAAAGTTTTATAATTGATT
>JAQFXW010003569.1:0-11793 GCA_034693945.1 Dendrobaena attemsi
CGGTCAACCGTCTCAGCTAGCACTGACAAACGCGAAGATCGGTCAAATCAGCTCTTTATTATACGACAGACACACACACGGCAGGCGATCCAGTTAATGACCGACCGGCACACAAATGCTCGGTCTTAAATACAAAACAGTCGCGATAGGCCACGCCCCGGTCAGCCTATCACATCGTAGCAAATTGCCCTACTCTAATTCCGAGCGTGGCGATTAGATAAAGTTTACCGCGTCATGGCGCGGAATCGCTTAACAGACAGACAGTCAATCTAATAATAAATCGTTCGTAGCAGTATTATATAGAAATGTACGTAGCGGCACGCTAGCCGTTCCATTATATATAATAATTATATCAGCGACGTTCTGCGCCGAACTAAAAGTAAACAACTACGGTCTCAATGCAGTCAAACACGATTAAATCAAATCAACGACGACCGTCAGCTTAAAAGTGGATAATAATAGTCCGAAAGGTAATCGGGGGGCCAAATTTCGCTACACTACCATCAGCTCCTTCTTTTGTCATCTTCTTCAAGGCTATTATGTCTATTTCTGATTGTTTTCATTCTTTCTTGCATGCTTATGCTATGGATTGTTTTGGTTTGCAAGAACAATGCTGATTAACATTTACGGTAAATTAATTTGTGGTGCTATAAGCTGTAATTGGTGAATAATTGAGGATGCTAAAATTATGGATGTGCTAGGTTAATCTTCTGAAATGAGTAAGTGATGGGCTTGGAATGGGTTCGGTTTTTCTGTTTTGCATGGAATCAAGTTGAGATATGCAGGTGATTGTTTTCTTTTGTTTCAGCTCCTTAAGGGAAAGCACTACCAACACAAATGTCTGATTTAGAGGATATTAGTGATACAGATAGCAATTCCACTACACGTGATTCCTACCAGAATCCTCCACCACCACAAGGTACATGTAATAACTCGGTAATGTGATCAGGTATTTTGGTCCCATACATATCCTACTTGCTTGGGTTGCTCTACTTTCCAGCACAGAAGTTTTGTCTGACTAGAAGAAATTAGCGATATTAGAGAAATTTGGGAACGCTGGTGCTGATCTTACCTGGAAGTTTTCACTTATGTTATGTGTTATGTTAAGTAAATTATGTGTAGATGGGTGCAGACCTTTTGACTTTATAGAAATGTTGAGTATCCTTGAATTTGAAACTCAAGTTTTAATTTAAATCTGACTTCTGTACTATCAAACATGAAGTATTTCTTGGCAATGGCATTTGTCAGACAATTTTGAATTTAACTGGGTTTTAGCCAACATTTCCTAACTTTTGAATTTGAAATTCAAGTTTTAATTTAAATCTGACTTCTGTACCATCAAACCTGAAGTATTTCTTGGCATTTGTCAGAAAATTTTGAATTTAACTGGGATTTAGCCAAAATTTCCTAACTGTATTGCCTGTGTTATTTGTTCAATAGATGGACCATATCTTGATATTGTGGAGCAGCCACAATCAAGAGGTTTTCGGTTTCGATATGCTTGTGAAGGAAAGTCTCATGGAGGCCTCCAGGGAGTTAATAGTAGAAGAGAAAAGAAGAGTTTTCCAACAGTCAGGGTATGTAAGAGGCTAGGATCTCATTAATTCATTTGTTCGTTACAAACATTTCATATAGCGCTCTGTCAGAGGGACAACGCAGAGGCACTCTCAATCCCAGTGCAGGCAAATAGAGTAGTTTTTGTTTATGGTAGATTATATTTAAGAGTGCCTCTGCTAAGGTCTTTTGGTAGGGTCTCTTGAAGACGTCTGATAGGATCTGTATTAATTTCTTTTGAAGGTATCTTTATCAGCGAATAATTTTTTTATAGTTGATTATCAAACTGAATCTATTAAATTGTGAAGGTAAATAAGCTGAAAGTTTATCATCAGAATCTCATCATGGGTCCTTGTACTTTTCTTCCTTTCTGCTTCATTTCTTGTTCAGTTTCGGTTCCAGCTGTTTTGCCGCTCTCTCTCTGCTTCACCTAATGAACAACATTTTCGACCTTACTATACCTGGTGCATTGGACTTTGGTGATATATAAGTTTGTAATTAATAACAATAGTTATAATAGTATTCATAATCGGTTTGCTTAACTTTTCTGTTTAGTACTGCTTGAAAGAAAGCCTTTATTAGAAAGTGGTGTAATCCTGATACATGTATGTCGAATAATTGTACAAATTTTGTAGATATTGACAAAATGCTGTTTCTTTGCAGATAAATCGGTACAAAGGTCCTGCGAAGATCATTGTTTCACTGGTGACGGACGGCAAGGATCCGAAGCCACACGCTCATGAACTGATTGGAAAGAACTGCCAGAATGGAATCTGTAATGTGACCATCAAAGGAGAGAACATGATCGTCAGGTGACTGAACGACCCATTCTCTACGACGCATTGTCTTGGTCTATGTCTTTGTGTTTGGGTTTTGCTGAGCATCTTCTAGGAATATTTCTTTGATTTATTCAGAACATATTATTCAGTTTTGCAGTTTTCAAGTCTTTTAAAATATTTATGCAGATTCTTTGGCTAAGACCAGGTGGAGACCATTCCAGGTGGATGACCCGGCCACCAAACAGACATCATCAAGGTGCATAATGCATATGCAAAGGTAACAATTGATTCGCCCCTTCATGACTGGAAGACACGTGTTCTGTCTGAAATCAGTTTACCAGAAATTAACGGCAAGATAAGCAAGGTGGGTTGGGTTTCACAGATTTATAGAACAGGGTACAGAGTGGAGAAGGCTGGTATTGTTGTATACGGTGTTACCCTAACGTCAGTGTTTTCTAATCACTTAGTGGAGTCCTTTATCAGGGTCATATATTATATATCACCTGTCTTTTTGTTGAATGTTGACATTTTTTTATCTTCACTTTTACACTGGAACCAAATCGGCTCGAGTAAGGTGTTTGCTTGTGCAGAGAAATAGCTATGATAAAATAGGACACCTGATCAATTTGGTTTGATCAAATAGGTTCCCCTTGTTAGCAGAAGGTGTATTAGCAGCATAACATTTGACCATTCTACAATCTAAGGAAATCGCACGCTTATGCTTTCAGATTTCTTAATGGTAAAAAGTATATGGTTCTAAGTTTGTTATCATTCTGATTCGAACAGCTTTCCAAATCTTGGTGTGCGTCACGTGACGAAGAAATCGGTGACGAAAATTCTGACCGAACGAATAAGAGAATCGATGAAAGTGGATCGTATGATGACTGGAATGCTTGGCCAGGATGCTGACCATATCTTCCTAACGCGTATGTCATCTTCGTCATTAGCAACTATGTGAACAGTCCTGAAATGACAAATGAGGAAGTTGGTCAGCTGACATGGTTCTTTTGCCAAAGTCTACTTTGATGTTGTTTGCTTCTTTGAACTTATGACAGTCAATAAAATCAGTGTCAGGTGATCATTCAGGGGATCATTATAATTGTTTTACAAAGGTTTGACAAGTTCAAATTAGTGGAACTAAAGACTCGCCAAATATGCTAATACACTGTAATGCACTAATATGCCACAAATGCTCTCGTTGGAATTAGTTATCTACATGTTGTACTACTACTATCAATTTTACGTGATCATGATTTCTAACTGATAAGTTCTGTTTTGTGTAAATCAGGCAGCAATACCCGAAAGCTGTCTCTAAAAATCCCAATTATTGTAGTATACATGACATGTGTAGAATTTCTAACTGTAACAATGAAATTGATTTAAAATTTTGAAGTGCAGATTAGAAGAGACTTGATCATCCACATCATCTGTTAATGTCCGGATTGACTACTTGGTTGATGTTCTGATTGAGAATGACTTTGTTCTGTTGATTGGTTCTTACCAGAGGAGGAGGAAGACAAGGCTCGGAAGGAGGCGGAGACGCAGGCCAGGACAATGCCACTGAGTGTTGTACGTCTGAGGCTACAGGCCTATCTACAGGATGCCAATGGCGTCTACTCACACGTGCTGCCACCTGTCATCTCCAATCCTATCTACGACAGCAGTGAGTTACCTAAGAATATCTTCAAAATCATTAGCTATTTAGGGTCTTCCTGTTGGCTTTGAGCAATGACAAGCCTTTATTGATGTGCCCTTGTCTTGTTCTTGTTCAGTAAAAAAAAACATTGAATTGAATTATCTACGCTATTATTTCGTTGTGTTATGATCGTCATTATCATGATTCTGAAGCTGTTTTGCTTTGTTTTCATCATCTGTGAATTAGAAGTTAATTTATATCAGCATTGTCATCACTATTCACAGCTTCACCATCATAATCTTTACATAGGGTGAGCTTTGCAGCATGACCTTGGATGAGCTGAACCATTGCTCCCTCTGCTCTGCTGAACAGAGAGTACTCCTTTTAACTTTGTCTGCACTTCTATCATGGAGATCCCTGTTATTGATCCATCAGTCTGCAATAAACCCCCTCGGCCTTGGCTATGCGCTTGCTTTCCTGGGGATTACACAATCTTGCGCCGCACACCTTTTTGCGTGAATTTTCAGTTTTACCGCAAGAGCGCAAAAAATCGCAAAAATTGGATATTTCCGCTATTTTCTTGCAAATTTTGTCGTTTTTTAATTTTCTGAGGATAATTAATCGCGAATTTCTAGAAGGCCTAATTGATGTCACAAGCACTTCTGAGCAATCACCTTAAAGGGATGCTAAATACATTTTGAGATAAATTAATGTTATTATTTTAATGATGAA
This sequence comes from Dendrobaena attemsi, assembly GCA_034693945.1. Classification (NCBI taxonomy): domain Eukaryota; kingdom Metazoa; phylum Annelida; class Clitellata; order Crassiclitellata; family Lumbricidae; genus Dendrobaena; species Dendrobaena attemsi. The sequence goes on from JAQFXW010003569.1 coordinate 4,702, forward strand.
GTAATTATTGTTGTCATCGCCATCATCATTTTTGTATGATATGTTCTACAATCGGTTAAAAGATGTTCTGTTAGAGTCGAATGCACCTCTGAGTAGTTCCCTTGAAAAGGTGCTATATAAATGCTTGAGTGAATGAATGAATTAATGTCATTATCCTAAGTAATAATGCTGATGCAAGCTTATCATAGCCCTTTTGAGAGGCAGAATCTAATAATTGTTACGTTACTTGATTGCGTGGAATGAGACTACATTTTAGTGTTCTCTTGTTGCTTTCTGGCAGAGGCTCCATGTGCATCTGTTCTGAAGATCTGTCGAATGGATAAGGTTGGAGGATGCTGTACGGGAAATGAGGAAGTTTTCCTTCTCTGCGATAAAGTTCAGAAAGGTCACTGTCACCTACTCCTCTTTTGTATCTTCTATGGATATCGCCAGCTTATTAATTTAATTTATTGTTGTATTTATTATTTTACTGGACATGCGAGGATCACTCCGCAATGAGAATGCAAGACTTGAATAGTTAACTGTTAGGTGGAGGTATAGTTAGATTGTTCAAGTGCTAGAAAACCGAAGAGAAACGGTGAGTTTTCAAGTCACTTTTGAACAAGAAGGAAGTGGGTTTGAGCTAAGCAGGGTCATGGAATGCATGTTAGCCCATGGTTAGAGACATGCTGATATTTTAGCTGCAGCTGGACAAATGTCATAACCCACTTCAGACACAAATTTACCCGGGTTTCTCAGCGTTAATGATGTTTGAGTCATTATTTGTACATTTTGAATTGACGATTTCAGTCAAAATGGAAATTTTCTGATTTTGTGTAAGGTTGACAGTTGGTAACAGTAGGAAGTGCTAGTAGTTTTGTTAATGAAATGATGTCATCAGTTTTACATGATCTAAGTTGACTATAAATGTTTGAGCATTTGCTCTTTTCAATACTTGATTGTTTGCACTGCGAATACGTGTTAAATTGTGAATGTTTGATTTGTTTGCTCTCTTTTATGATTTGTCTGCTGTCTTTGATGTATGATTGTTGATCCGTAAATACTTGATAATTTCTGTGAAAACCTGCTTACAGATGACATTGCTGTTCGGTTTTATGAACAAGATGAAGAAGGAAACATAAAGTGGGAGGATTATGGTAACTTTGCCCCACACGATGTCCACAGGCAGGTGAGGTTGAGAAGCTAGGTGCTGTTGAGGTGGTTATGATATAAATATCTGGGTTCAGTTGAGTGTTTATAGATTATAGGCTCGTATCTTGTGCCAACAACTGTCTAAATGTTCCTCTTTATTTTTAACCAGTCGCATCTGTGTCAGCTTGGAAATTTTAATTAGCAAATATTGATTGATTGATTTATTGAGACATCTTAATTGATTGCACAACAGATGTCAGCCAAAATACTGATTATTAAACATACTTAGTTATATGTTAATCTGTGAATTAAGTGGCAATATTTTTATAATGTTTAATTATGAAGTTGGTAAATGTGTTGAGTATACAATTGTCTGTTTGCTATGCCACTGTCTGATGAGTAGTATGCGCATTCTGTTTAGTATGCGATCGTGTTTCGTACGCCTTGTTACATGGAGACGAACATTGATCGTCCGGTTGCTGTTCACGTTCAATTGAAACGATTCTCCGACGGGGAAGTGAGCGACCCAAAGACATTCACCTACTACCCACAGCAGACAGGTGAGAGATAGACCCCTTCAACTCCATCAACAGCCTCTCAAACCAGTCACCCATAATTATATTACCAAAACAACTTTTGATTGTGTCTTTGCCACTTCTGATTACCTTCATTCAATCATTGGACTCTGAGAGTTACAGCTCGTGGATTATTTATTTTCTCATTTCAGTACTCACGCCTGCGGTTAACAGGTGACATTCCATTAGCGTTTGTCTTATCATAAGATTAATTCCTTTTCTCATTAAAGGGTTAAGCATAATCTATTACACAGTTTCGTATAATTATGGTAAATATCAATCTAGGTATTGACTTTGTAGATTTGGAAGACATTGTGAAGAAACGCAAGAAGATTATTCCTCATTTTGGTGACAGTGATTTCATCAACTCCATGGGTGGAGGTAAGAAAACATTGATTTCTGACTATCAGTTAGTTTGTTGCAGTACATTGTTGTCAATTTTCAGTATTATCCTCAGTGTAGTCTACTCAACTACGGTAGGCTGTTATGCATTTTAATTGCTGTTCTCGTTCGTTGCACACAGGATCAAAAAACTTTGGTAACCAGCAAGGGAGTGGAGGAGGTGGGGGAGGTGGAGGAGCCGGAGTTGGTGGAGGTGGGATGATGATGGTGGGAAACAGCAACAACAACGGTGCCTTTCACAAGCTTCAGCATCAGAATTTCGGAAGAAATGAACCAGGTCAGATCATTAGAGAGTGACCTAACCCAATTACAATATTCGTGTGATATGGGATGTAGAGATGATTTATTTAACTGATTGCATTTATGCTACACTGTTAATGACTGTTTGTTATTATGAGGCACGAGTTCATAGCTCATTTATTAGGTCTTTGAAAGTTAACCATAGCATTATCTTGTTAGTGCTTGGGTGTTGTATTATTTGGTAGCATGAACAGACCTTCCCTTTACATTTATCATCAGCATATTTTACATGGAGAGTTTGGATATAAAAGTGAAAGGGTGTTCACTACTTCATGCTTAAAATGATCTGACGGTTGAACCAACTTTCACTTCCTGCTAAATTTGCATAACTAATTCATAGCTGACTTTGGGGCTTTACATGAGCCTTGCTCTGACGCTTCCTTGTGAACTATAAATTTATACCTAATAGTAGTTATACATATTTTATCTGATGGAATCACAGTTGTCTTCTTGTACATAGATGACCAGAGTTAGACATTGTAACATAACATTTTTTAATATCTCAGTTTGTGTAATTGCCGATCTTTTTGATGTGAACTAGGTCAACAGCATATTCATGCATCACCTAGTGGCTGGAATAATGGTGCCTGGATGGGTGCAAATCAGTTTGTTCCGTTGGGATCGAGACTTGAGGCTGATGCCTGTGGCTTTGATGTGACAGACCCTGGTTGCCTGATATCCCGCGGCGTTTCAGCTGCCAAGCCAGCACAGCCATTCATCGGAAAGGAACCAGTATCGCCCACCTCTGTCCTGAAAGCCAAGTCAAGCACAGCACCACCTACGGTAAAATCCTCATCATCTGGATCGGATCCTTTGACTGAAGACAATATAAAGCTGCCGGAAAGTCAGACAGACGCGGAAAAGGTGGATGCTCGACTTGTGACTTTAGGTAAGAAAAGAAGTATATTTCACTCCTCAGCCTGTTTTGTACCATGAATCATTATTGTTTCTTTAATTACTATTGTATCTCATATATAATATTCACTCTTTTTATCACTTATCGTCGTAAATTTTGTCCACTTAGACTTTTCAACGAAACCCTGCAGTTATAAGATATGCTTTCAAATATACTGAAGGATCTTAGCATTCTGTTCATTTAGATTCTGTTAAAAACTTGGAAATGGTCATTGTAAATTTTGTCCGATGACGGTTTTTCATTTCGTTCGTTCACTTCAGACATTTTCATTGTTTTTTATTGTTGTTTAGAATAGGTGTTTCTCTTGTTGTAGCTCGGTTGCTCAGTGCAAAGACAGTTCAGATAACAAAGAGCCTTCAGTCGTACGCTGCATCCGGTGACGTCCGATTTCTGCTGCAACCCGTGCGCGGTCTTATCTCGACCCCGAATGAAGACGGGGACAAGTAAGGGAGCCACTTATTCCAGTGCCTCCTTGGGGTCGCTGCCACAGACCTTTTGACCTCAACTTTCAATCAAATCTGTTCTAGCTTGATAACTTCTTCAGTGTCATTGCTGTGATGCACAATGCGTTGCTCTACCGTCAAGCGAGCTGACTCTCCCTATGGATTGGTTGGCTATCTATGAAAAATGTTATGCTTATTGATGCTGCCAACATGAGTATACAACTATGCATTCATGTGTAATTGTGTACAACTGTTTGTATTTACTTGCGTATCTCGTCCTGCTATATCCAGGGTCGGAATAAGGCATGTTCAACATGTTCAGCTGCCCGACACGTGCAAATAAAGTATTTTATTTGCAAAACTCTGAAGAAATCGTTCGAAATTAGGCGTATACTCATTTTAATTGTACGAATTTCGCATGTGTGTTGGCCAGAGATCAATTTTCTATTATCAGGCATGTCATCTAAATTCAGACAGAATTAATAGGCTTACTATAGACGAATGTTTATTCATTGAATATCACACATTTCATGTGTCTATTTTATGTGATTCTGCAGTACTAGGGCCCCCACAATTTTATTAAACAGGGCCACCACATTTGTTAATCTGGCCCTGGCTTTATCTGTGTGTATGTTGCGAGTGTTTAGCAACTTTCGGGAACCACAGAAGCTGTGCATGTGGTTCTTAATTGGAAAAGGTTGAGCATGCGAAGTGGTACAGCGTATTCATTGTCAGATAAGCTTTGCAAGGCTGTTCATCTGCTGTACGATGGACCAGGGTCGTTTCATTCAGGACTTTTAAGACTGAAACCGATGATGAAGGTATTTATTTAATCAATTTGAAAGAATGCTTTGCATGTGTTTCCGTGGTAACTATTCTAATTGAAAATGGGGAAATGTCTGTCTCGACAGTTGTCTGCATCTGTCCGTCATCCACCAGCAAACAGACGCAGCCAGAAACCTCCTCTCTGTTGTCTCTACTCTGTCCGATGTGTGTGTCGTCAATGAATGCAATGAACTCAGCCAGGTCAGATACGCACTTATTGTATATATAACACATGGCATAAGTCTAGATTTTAGATTTTAGATTAGTTTACGTTCATTTACATTAATTAGATTACTAACTGTGAGTTAAATTTTATTTCTGCTATTCAACTAATTTTTTTTAACCTGGAGTGTACCTAAGTAACTTCCTATTGCTGTACATTGAATCTTTAGGTTTCATGCGTAGAACCAGTTTCTGTTAATGAGGCCTATAAACAAGGATGTTCCAGTATTCCTCATAACAAGTTATGTCTGCTGTTATGATGGCGTCTGACATGGTTCCACTTTCAGACTCCACTGTATCTGTCGGTGGCCACGAAGCAGATTCCTCTGTTGACGATGCTACTTAGCTACGGTGCAGACTACACAGTGCGAGACAAAGAGGGCAACACGTTCCTCCATCTGGCTTCACGACGTGGCTACGAACAGTGTCTGGAACAGTTCCTCAACAACTGGAACCACAGCACAGGGCCAACAGTCAATGACCTCAACTTTGAAGGTAAATATTTCTCACGCAGTTCAGCACACCTTTATTATTCTCGTATGCATTGAGTGACACAGTATAATTTACTCTGAACAACTCACCCATTTGCTCTCCCTATCATAGATGATATGAATTCCATCCTGTGCGGGATGCATACAAACTTTTAGTTAATGGGACCATTTTTGGGGATGAACCAAGTTAAATGATAACACCTGCTAAACATATATCGATCCTTAATGCTTGTAAGTAAGAAGAGCAGTGTTATGTATTCCATTGGTCTATTACATTTTTAGTTACATGTGAGAGAGGCCAGGTTAAAGTTCTTTATTATATTAACAATTTATACTACCCACTCTAATAATGGAAATAGAGAAAGATAATAATGTGGCTTCTGGTATTTAAGAACTAATTTCGGTTACAAGTGTATGTGTGTCAATATTGTAATGTTTTAAAGGGATCTTTGTTGTATTTTGATGATAACATTGAATGATTGTTCTGCTCGACCAGTTTCCATTCAGGTTTACTCAACTTTCTCCTATTTTTTAATGCTGACACTCTTCTCTAAGCTTAGTGTTTTATTAATGGTAAGCATAATTTTATTTACAGATAACATCTCACATCAATCAGAAGTACTTGTAGCAAAGCGATTTTACTTCATTCTATCTCAGTCTTAGCTTGGTACACTCGAAGGCTGTCAACATTTGATGGTAAATGAAAACTGGAGATAACATCTCTCGTACAACTTGTCTCGTTTTCACAGCTCCTCTTAAGAGTAGATGCACTTCTGCTGTTTTCAGTACCCCTCTAAGAGTGAAGATTGATTATCCCTTCTGAGCTTATTTATTTTTATTTATTTATTTATACATTTCTATACCGACCCTTCAAGTCCACTACTGCTCAGAGGCGTTTGAAGCTCATCTTTGTGTTTCCTTTTCTTTCTATGCTTTTTCAATGCATGTCGACCTCGCTTTGCTTTATTTGTAAGAAATGGTTTAAAAGGGACTTTTTCTAAACGTGTTTAGGTTTCAGTGCAATTCACTTGGCGGTTCTTGGTGGTCACCTCAACTGCGTCAAGCTCCTCCTATCTGTCGGGGGAGCTGACGTCAATCTGGCAGACGCCCGGAGTGGCCGAACAGCTCTTCACCACGCGGTCGACATGGACAACCTGGCCATCGTCGGTCACCTGATACTTGAGGTGAGACGTTAGACAAAACTATTTGCTGTTTACTCTACACAAGTATTCAAGTATGCTTGAAAATTGTGTGCTATTAAACTGGCTTAGGCTGTTGGAAGCATTTGTTAGAGTACTTCAATAAGAACCACATGTTTTATTAGACTCTGTATAAAGTTATAATTTTCTGTAATTGTAATCACTAATCATAGATTTGTGTAGCACATCTTCAGGAGCTCGAGTACGTGTAGTCTTTGGATTTTTAATTTATTTTTATCAGTCTATTTATTTAGTGTACACGTGTTTAGTGCTACAATTCAGTTTTTTTCGTAGCCTTCATTCTGTATGTGATGTGTATGTGACGTAAGTATTTATTTATGTAGCAGCTGGCACCTCAGGGGTGCTGCTGACTTAATGGCAGAAAGCTTGTATCAAGCGAAATGGTCTCAAGACAGAGGTGATGAAATACCAGGGAACTCATGACATATAGTGCGGGTAGTGCCAGATACAAACTTGTAATTGTGTGAGCATAAGAATAAATGAGTATCTAATTTATTTATTTTATTTATTTATTCACACATTTCTATACCGCCCCTTCAAGTCTCCTACTACTCAGAGGCGGTCCCG
>JAQFXW010003570.1:0-11793 GCA_034693945.1 Dendrobaena attemsi
TTGCAATCTAATCTATAGCATTGTATTTCATGCTCATTGGCTCAGTACATCCCACGTAGATATATATTATATATAATTCACCATATTGTATATATATATATATGTATGTGTGTTGCATATAAATGTATATGTATGCTGTATAATTATGTGGTACACATGCATGTTGTAAAACATATTTTGTATAATGTAGATATTTCATGTAAGCCTACAGTATAGTAATTTTGTGGCATATATGCTGTATGTATGTTGTATATATGAGTATGTTACATATATGTGTATATATATACACGTCTTTAGGTTGCAGCACTGGAGTGTAATGGATAGGTGTACGGATGTTCCCTATTTCAGGCCTTTGCGGATTCGATTGGGGAGAGAGAGAAAGACAGACAGAGAGACAGACAGAGAGACAGACATAGAGACAGAGACAGCGACAGAGACAGACAGACAGACAGACAGAGACAAAGAGAGTGCCCGCCGACTGAGCCGACGCCGCCTGCGAGCCCTTGCTGTGCCGCACACTGTACATCTGCGGAACAGCCCCGGCTTATGCGAGGCGCTAATAAAACACAAGCATGCGCTACATGAGCTCCGCAGATATGTCAGAGATAGAGAGAGACAAGGAAAGTGACAGACAGGCAGAGCAAGAGACGGCGTGAGAGCGATGGAGCGAGAAACTATATTTGTTTTGCTAGCCGACCTGGCTCTAAAGACGCGCCGCTGATGCTGTTCTGCTGCTGTAGAGGCGCCTGCCCTGGAGAATGCGGGGAGGGATGGAGGGAGTTAAAGAGCAAGACTGGTGCAACAGATGCTGTATATACGAAGGCGTATTTTTAGAACGAAGGTGGACCACATCTTGCCAAAGAAAACAACAGATGAACTAAACATCATGAACGCTCGTTTTGTACACTGATCAAATTGTCAACCAGGAGTTTGATGGTTGATATTAGTGCCTCGTCCGAAAGATATTTAAGACCTAGTTGCATGACGTGTGTCTAATTCTCTCGGTGGTCTACTGAAACGAATGGGAAAATGGTTACAGGGTCAGCGTTTCGATGAGAGGGCGCAAACCTATCCAATGGAACAATGTTCGTCTCCATCGCGTCCTCCTCGTGTATACTATTGGCGGATGTATTAATCTTGTATTGTTTCTTCATTATCCTATTTAACTTTCTCTGTTGACCAGATTCCTCTCTCTACGCAGAAATCTGTCTGGATGTCTGAGGTCGAATTGGGTTCTCTATAATCCCCCTATGTTTGCTACGAACAAGTCGCTTAACACTCTATGCGCAGCATTAAGCATAGACTTACATGTATTATACGCTGCAGGAGATATCAGAAATTGAGAATGCTAGATGAATGTATTTGTATTTTCTGTCGTCTGCAGGGTTTAAAGTGGGTGAGAACGCGTGGGAACGTCATTCCTACTGCTCTCGAAATTCTTTGCTTGCGTTTCCACTGTCCAAAAACATGTAACAGTAACACATACAAATCAAACCTTTGGAGCTCCAACTGCTCAACCAGGCCACTCTAGATCGTCTGGAAATGAGTCACTTGTGTCTGGATAGTTTGAATGGTAGGGTATACCACACAAGCAGCAAATGAGAGTGGTTATCTTCCACAATAGGCTACATGCCCTATACCACTTTATACCATTAAAAATAATAGCTACAGCAGATTAATAAATAAATCGTCGCAGCTTCATGAGTTCCTTCTGGGTTATTATGACTTGTGACACTTAAGATGTTTGGGATTTGAAACAGCACAAAAATATATTTATTATTTTCAAGCAGCTTCAAAGAGATATCTAGATTATAAGTTCAGGTAACAATGATACTGCATATTTATTGTGTATCGCAATTTTAAAATTAATCTAGAGATTATAGACTGTAACTTTAAACTATGATCAATGTTAATATCTGACATAGGTGTTTAAACGTGTCTAGCATTGAGATAATTGTATTCGTCTTTGTTTAGACCAGTAGATTACTCTACCAATTGAGGTTTGTCAGTAACGACAGCTGCAGAAAAGTTCTAATTCGTGAGTTGAGTTATAGGCCTGTATTAGGCTCCACTACAAAAAGAATTAAATAGGTACACATCAAGGATGTAGAGAAATTATAATCATCCAAGAATATAAGGAGATCTAAAGACGGAGAGACAGAGATACAGAGACATGGACAGTGGAAGAAGAAGGGGAAGAATGGAATGTCGAATGAGGACTCGCACGCACTGCACCTTAAGAGACTATCGTCGTATTAGCTGAAGCACTTAATTTTGCTCTTCTTGAAGCAGGGAATTTTCTTTTTCAGTTTTGTTTGAACCAGTTTTGAAACAGGTTTCTATAGTTTTAAGGAAGGCGACGATGGACTCTGACAATTTAAGGAATCTGTTACGTTAATGTCAAGTCAAGTTAATGGCATAACATTAAGACAAGGAGGGTAAGGTAAATATTCTCAGATACGTTGACAAACTCAAAACGAGAGACATTCGCCGAATCTGAGAGCGACCAGAGAACAGGTCTACGTCAAGGAGGTGTATCTATACACTAGAGAGAGTATAGGCTATCTACGTTGATCTCTTTGGTATACTCCAAAGAGGTGTATCTATACACTAGAGAGAGTTTAGGCTATCTGCGTTGAAGCCGTCAAATCGAAACGGATGTCAGCTCTCAGACCACGTGACCTCGCTTTGTCCACTCAGCCCCAGACCCCGCTAGGTCGATATCACTTTAGACGATGTGCAGCACAAACGGAAAAACTTGAAGATCAACATAAGCACTGACAAATTAGAAGTAAGAGCCCAGAATGTGCTCCATTTGGCATCAAATTGTCAAAATTTAGTTGGCTTCTGGGGCTCCCCAGACCCCGCTGGGGAGCTTACGACGTTCCACAAAACCCCCTAGTCGACTGGGAAGGGGCACATCCCCTTCCAACCCCTTCCCCTGTTCGGCGCACAAAAATCTGTCCCCCAATGTTTGACAAAGATCTACGCCTCTGCTTCTAGGCCTATATTTTCTTCCGTTTTCATAATATTTTAATCCTTTTTTGGACTGCAATTCATTTTGCTTCTCCCTAAGGTCTAAATTATAATCTTTTGAAGTTGCTCCATTGTAGGACTTATCACACTAGGTTATATTAATTATATCAACGTTTTTACAAAATTGACGAATTATTCATTGCCTAATAGGCCTATGGAATGTTACATAGTAGGATGCACAATTTCAATCGGTCAAAGCCGAGCGCAGGCACACTTACTTGCTAAAGCACGTATCAAAAGATCTGCTAACATTAAATTACACGGTGATCATAAAACCTGAGTGTGACATTGCCATTCATTTACCTTGATTCCGAGCATAAGTCTCGTCTTAAGGCGCAGCGGGTGAATGCCAGCCACGCAGGGCGAGCATCCCAACTCTCCAATCCTCTGGGCGATCAAGCAGGCGTAGCAGAGCGGGCAACAGAGGCCCAACACACCTAAACGGATCAGAAAAATTGATACAGAATCATTAGAGTCTATTATAGTCGCGTTGTAGTAAGAAAATATGCATTGTCTACCGAATGTTCAGTGTTCTTAGCTGCTAAACGTGGCTTAGGCTACATTTTAAACAACAAGCAACTAACATTTGAAGTTGGAAAGTCAGAATGCTAACATGGCCCAATGTGCGAAAGGTGTGATTCAAAATGTAAGAGGAAAATAAAAGACATAATTACTCAAATCAGACAATAAATAAACTACACTGTTACTCTTTCAACGGTTAGGCCTAGGCTACTACTGACCTACGCTCATTGCAATTGGCCTAATAGGCTATTATATTCAACCACTTTTCTACTTCTATGCGAAAATCAAGAAATGCACAATAATTTTTCAGGTTTACACTAGTACTTTAAAACAAGATTCCAGTTTCATTTCGAGTTCTAATTTATTTTAAAAGCGGTGAGAATTTTAATAAATGTTAAGAGGTTGAATCGATGGATGGTCAGAATACAAGAGAAAGCGTTATGGTATTAAGAAGGAAGAAGTATGATGGTGTTAATGGTCAGTTACATGACTTGGAGTCTTCGGAGCAGGCACATATCCCGGAATGCCATTCTCTATTTCCGGTGGTGACGACAGTCTGTCCGCCTCCGCTTGACGTCACTTGCTTCGTCACAACGGTGGTCGTTGTATGAGACATGGCGATGACGAGGATCGCGTCAAACAGTCAACTGCACCGACACAAACACAGCATCATTGTACTCGGTCGTCATTATTATATACTTCTACAGGGTGGGCCAAAATTATTATCCACCTACGATATTTTCAAATATTTCCGCCAAAAGTAGACATTTTCAAATGAAATTTTACTGACTGAAAAGCAATTCATAGTTACGCATAACTGCCAAATTTCACCAAAATATTTCATACAGAACAAAAGTTACTCAACTATTAGTAACGTCACCCCCTGTTTTTGATGGTTTAAAAACTTTTAACAGTTTCTGGCTAATATTTCCTCCAAGAGTAAAAATCTTGTAATGAAATTCTGCAGACTGAAATGTAATTCATATTTAAATAAAGCAACAAAATTTCAACGAAACATTTCAAACGCAACAAAAGTTACAGAACTTTCTCTTGTAGCACTTGTTGCAGTACACTTTGTTGAATTATCAGAATACAGTAGGTGGACTTACTAAACATGCCGAAACTTTTGTTTTATTCGAAATATTTTGATAAAATTTGGTCGTTACATGTAAATATAAAGTAGCTTTGAACCTGTGAAATTTCATTAAATAATTTCCACTTTTGGTGGAAATATCAGCAAAACACTGTTAAACTTTTAGTGATGTCACCCATTTAAATCACCAAAAAGCAGTGGGTGACATCACTAAAAGTTGAATAACTTTTGTTGTGCTTGAAGTCCTTTGATGAAATTTGATAGCTATACGTAGATATAAATTGCCTTTCAGCCTGCAACATTTTATTTTGAAATTCCTACGTTTAGCCGAAACATTAGCAATTTACTTAAGGGATCATTTTCTAATCATCCTGCAGGGTGATATTTTGAATCACCAAAAGCAGTGGGTGACGTCATTGAAAGTTGAATAGCTTTTGTTGTGTTTGAAATATTTTGGTGAAATTTGGCAGTTATGCGTAAATATGAATTGCCTTTCGGCCTATAAAATATAATTTGAAAATTTCTACTTTTGGCGGAAATATCAACAAAAATCGTAGGGGATCATTTTTAAGGCCCACCCTGCATTTAGACGCATCTTCTGTGTGAATGCTTCATGTAGATATACGCTGTGTATAATATTAAGCGTAATCCTAGGCTGCGTCCTGTACCCTCAAGCCTGCGTTCATGTAGATCCCATGTAGGTATAATATACATGCGCATGTATGTATCTATACAATTGTACACAATTATATCAAGTGTGAGTCTGCAAGCATTTTAAAGTCGCGAAATGGAAGGAAGCATGTTGTGAGAGCAGATAACGTTTAGTAACTTTGATACATTAATGGATGTTTCGCTATATATACTAGCATGATGGGTCTACAGTTCTACTATGCAAGGCCTATACCTTGTTTTTACTCTGACTACGATCGACGATTCAGTTACAGTCATAAACGATATAGCATTTCTAAACTATCATCTTATGACTCGAACATCCCAGCAAATAACTGTCTGAAGCCACTCAAATTGCTGTAAAAGAACATGTATACTGTATAGTGTATAATAGTTGAAGTTTCTCATATTATACACAGTCGTTCATATCACTGAAGAAGGTACGTTCATGTTTCATGTAAGAAAGATTTCTGTACGAATTCATGCGTACGAAGGCGTACATGGGTAGCTTGGCTATGTACTATGTTCGGATTGGATAGTTTTAGCAATAGAACGTTTTCTTGTACCCACTCACGCCTCTAGTCAGTAAATCTCTGCAGGATCTGATCGATCAAAATTTAATCTTTTTAAAACTTATCTACTGAAAATTAAAGTCTCCCATTTCGGTTTTAAAACAATGCAAACATTTGACAGAAGCCTGGATTCACTACGACAATGAAAACTCTTTTCTTTTATTTCAACAATAAAAAGAAGAGTTGTCGATGTATTTCGCGATTTTGAGAGAACTTGATTGATTGGAATTGAAGCAGATTGACTGGAATAATCGAATCATGCTCAAATGACTTTAAATAATGTAACATGACACTCTATAAATTAGAATAATTTACTCATATTTGGAATACCAAAATGCGGTTTGCATATGATTATTAAAATCGATACCTACTTACTTACTAAGTTGAAATTTTGCAGTTCAAAGACCCTCTGATTATTATTATTATTATTATATATTATATATATATATTCTCAAGAGGAGACATATTCTACGTGGTCTCCGTGTGCCTCCGTCCATAACTAGAACTTTGACAATAGCAGAATGAGCCAGATAGAAGTAGGCCTACATGTAGCAGTCAATCAGCTTTTATTAAAGCGCTAGTAAAATACATGGACCACTAAATTAAAGCCAACGCCAATCGGAACCACCTAATGACACCTACCAACCACTATTACATGCGATCGAGCCATTTGGCCAAAATTAGTGTCGGTCATTACTGTTCAGTGAATCTATAGCACAGATAATTTGCAGATGTAAATAAAAACAATTTGGGAACAGTGGCTTCGATGCATGTGAGACACGCAGCACGTAGCTAGAATATGTGCCTCTGTTCAGCTATATTGACCTATGAACAGCTGATCATACTGCGTTAAGTGGGCCCCTAGTCTATTGGCCGATAGTTTGTGGAGTTTTAATTCGGTCTTCCGAAAGTGCCTCTGATTTGAAGTTATTATCCTAATGCTGCAACTAAATTGAAAAAGAAATTGGTACGAAACACAACGTTAGCATCAAAGAAAAGACGGCATCAAATATTTCTGTCAATTGATCGATCAATCAATCAGTTAATAACTTTTATTGTTACATTACATTTTCTTTTATTTCGACAATAAAAAGAAGAGTTGTCGATGTATTAAGTAAACAAAAGTAAACAAAGTTAGTTATAACATCTCCATAAGTTAATATTCGTCTCGAACAACTGACGCATTTCACTGATGCCCATCTTTCATGTACTTGGAATCCATTTAATAAAAATCCACCAAGGGTGACCTTTCAACTGCAAAATTTATGTGAGTTGTATGGGCCTACTGTTGCACCTACCGACCAAAAGCTAAGTTAACAGAAAAACCGCTGATTGCCTTCGTAATTGTTACCTCATTTTTCCAATGATGAATAGACCTCCCACTGTAGACGGGGCATTTATGTCGGAATGGCCTTTCAACTCATTTGCAGAACAAAACCTTCCGATTGATGCCTGCGCATTAGATTAGCACCTCTGTATCTGTGTCTCTTTATTTCTGTTTCTATCTATGTCTCTATTTCACTCTCTCTGTCTCCTTCTCTGTATTTTTTCTCTCTGTCTGTCTCTCTGTCTGTCTATATATGTTTATGTTTCTGTTTCTCTCTGTCTCTTTCATCCAGACCTCAGCACCATTCGCAACTCAAGCAAAATTACAAACAAATAAAACAGAAATTATTATTGCATTCCACATTTCAAATTATACGGGGCCCTAGACCTATAGACCTCCACTATGCAGTGAAGAACCAGCTTCTGTAAAACAGTTCGCCTCAACCTATGAAGCATATTCTGTAATGTGTACAAAGATGAAAGCTTTTTCTACAGGTCTCCAGCTTCAGTTCATCTGCGCCTTTTAATAAAACCGATTTATAAAAAAATGATAAAGAAAAAATGTAAAGAATATAAAAATTATGTATGCATGAAAATGAAAATGTAAATAAACCTTCACTAAGCTTATTATATATATAGCCTATATCCTGTTGCGTCACTGCCATGTGATTGCCATCTTAAATATTCTTCATCACTGTTATCGTCATCGCTATCGTCATGGCTATCACCGTCACCGATCAGTCACCGATATCGTCGTCGTCGTCGTTACTATTAGCATCATTGTCGTCAAATATATTGTCCTAATAGTCGTAGCCGTGTTAGTAGTCAAGCTTGTCATTTATCATTATACTTGGGCCTAAACTCATATCGGATTTTAGGTTCGTGTGATTAAAAAAATCCAATAAAATGCAATTATGACAGTTCTTGCATTTATTAACAGCTGTTTCGCTGAAACCACCCATCGCTGACATAAGTGATTATATCAACCTACAGCCAATAATTCTCACGTGTCATACAGACAGATTACTGAACGATAAGTTGAGCACCACAATGCTCAATATAAGTGACATGCTTCCATATGTGTAGGCTTCTGGATGCTCATTATTACTGACTGAGGGCTTCATGCTTTAGGCTCACACTGTCAATGCGAATGTGAATGCATCTCATTCTCCACAGGCATTATATTATGCTATAGAATAACTGTCTTATTATTATATATATATATATTATATGTAGGCCCAATGAACATGTGAAATTAATTATGAAACACGATCACCTGACAGACATCCCTGAATTCTTCTCATGGCATGCCACACCTAAAGGGAGTGATATTCCTGTTGACCTTAACTCGACCAAGTCAGCAGAGCAGACCACACCCTCGATCGGGCCATGAGACCATATGGTAGACGAAGCTCATTAGCATGAGAACGCTTCGGCTTTCATTCTATACTACGTCACTGGATGAAATCTGCCCCCCTCCCACACCCTTCCCACTCCGCTCCACTCTCGCCTACGTGAAAACAAAGTCCTGGCTCTGGCCTCATAAAGCGATCTGGAGTTTGTAACCGCCCGTGTCGAATGTGTATAAACTGTACATACGCGTACGTTATCCAATCATACACATAAAAGATGCACGGAAAGAGAGGGAGAAAGCGGGGGGGGGGTCGATGTTGGCTGGCAGTTTTTGACAGATTTTGAAGGAGCATTGTTTCTCTACTCTTGGCTTAGTAAGGTTCCCTGGCGAGGCTGTCGTTTCTGCGTCAGGGTTAAAGTTGCAGTGCTACGAGAAGGATGAAGAGGAGGAACCGGAGGAGGAGTAGGAGGAAGAAGAATCGGAGGAGGAAAAGAAGGAGAAGAAGGAGGGAAAGAGGAGGAGAAGATGGCCAACGACGAAGCATGTATTCAGCTGATGCCTCTAAATCGTGCACATAGAATCTAAGCCGACGCCGATCCAACCTTCGAGCAGCGATGGCTCTCATCTGTAAATAACGCAGACCCGTCTGTCAGTCAGTCAGGTTCCGTCTCTACTCATCATCCATCGCATGCTGCAGCAGAAGACCAGAGCACTAATCTCGACCAGCACCTCTCTTCTGCAGAGGCCACCTACACTCTCTTACATCTGTGCACACACTTCCAAACATTCACCTCTATACACATTGGCCTACACATCTGCACATGATTCACGCATGATGTCGATTTATGCAATTGCAGATAGTCAGATGCAATGGAGGCTTATGAATATAATTATATGTAATGTAAATGGCAACAGGTGACACACGTGGGACGATCGACGAGCATCAAGATCTGAGATCGTTTCCCGTTACCTCCCATGCAAAGGTAGACTCGACGTTCTTCGCTAGGTGACTTTTGAAACAAGTCGCTTCGGCGTGTTAACATCGACTTTGAGTCAGAGTTCCAGCCTGGGTCTTCTCTGTACAGTTTATACTATGAGAGGCGCTATATAATTCCTAAATGCAATTAGTCATCAATACTTCTGATAGGCTATACAATAATTATTATATGGGAGAATTTTTTGCCAACGCTCAGTGCAGACAAGGGAATAACCTGATAACAATTCGGGTTTTCTGACTGAAATGAACCGTAGCTTAAACCAAAGTAGTCCAACAGGGAATCATTGCAGTCTATAGTCAACTAGAACGCGGCGAATAGTAACTGGAACACACCAAATTCAATAGGTTTAAGCTTTACGAAGAATACATTTTGCAATCGATGGAAAATTGATCATTTTGAATGTAAAACCCGATCTTAGCTAACGGCTGCTTGAATCTTATGCTCTGCTTTGAAACTGTTGCTGTTTTAAAAGATAGAAATGATCAAAACTTTTTCTGATGAATTCGGTGCCGCAGAACTAGGCCTATAATGCATTAGAGATATGATGCTGAAGCAAGGGATCCAGTTTCAGCGACAGACTAGGAGTGCTGAGTGCAAAGTACAGAGCACGATATGAAAGCTGCTACTGCTGCTGTTTAACGAGAGAGACAGCAAGCATTCAGAACTTTTTGCATCACCGTGAGGGTCAGTAGGTCTTCTCCGCTTCGTCTGCGTTTGTCTCTGTGCTCTTCTCGTATGTCAGATCTCACAAAAGTCACCCAGAGAAAGCCCACTGCAGGATTATTCAGATCAACTCAGATATCCGACATTTAAACAACCCGCCTTCAATATAAAAGTATGTTATTTCAAAGAGTAAGACACCATTCCACCCAAGAATGGGTATACATAGTACAATGTAGGCCATGTTCAACAAATTAAAAAAAATCAGATTCAGCTGCCAGTCATGTGCACCCGATGACGTCATTCGCCCTGCAGTCCAAACACAACTTTGTAGCATCATTCAATAAGAGCTCAGCAATAACGCCAAAGTATTTCAACAGATTATATCGAAACATAAAACCAAGATGTTTCAGAGTCTGCGTATGTACTTTATCTCTTCTTAACATGAACAATGTCATAAAATTTAGTTGAAAAAGGAAAAGGAAGCCATAGTGCACGATTTTGACGATTCTGCGATGTCTTAAACTTCATGTTTCAAATGCCTGATAATTCTTCTAAAAATACTATCATTGACTCTGGAGACAATATTGTTAGGCCTAACCTCCTCATCGCCTACACGCAACACCCCCCCAGCATTCATCAACCTTAGTTTGGCTTTGTGAATAATATTAACTTCACCATAAATTCGTTTCTGTGGGCGAATTGTCGATGCTTATCTAATAGATGCCACCTTTATAGACACTGTTATCTACTAAACTAGTTAATCAATGACCATAATAACATAACTGTGATCATAATTAAATTACATGGAGCAATCACCACAACCTACTGCCACCTCAACCGCCATTCCAACTACCAACCGCCAACTACAAGCATCAACCGCCACCCAACCACCATGCAGCCATTCCAACCGCCACTACCGCCACCACATTTACCAGACCAAACCCTAAACAGTAACTTGCATACCTGGCTTAATTGGTAATGTCCTGACTGACTTTCCACAGTTAGGCAAAAACGGTTAAAAGCTAAATTTCGAAATCTTAAACACTGCTGTTGGGAAGCGAAACGCTATTGTAGTAGCAGCTTTGACATGCAATGTTTTTGACATGTCCAAGCTGATGTGTTCACAGTTGCTATATACTACCTGCACCGTTTTGAAAAAACATAACAATAATCTGCCAGTATAAAAACGTTTCAATACAATACATAACATTTGCATTTCAGTTGATTAGTTTGAAAACTTGGTCGTAGTGATATGCAGTTGTATAGCGATTCACAACGTTGACAATTAACTGCTAATTATTTCCAACATAGCCTACATGTAGCCTAGCTAGGTGACTTCGTGTGAAATATAAATTTTCGTATTGATGTTGATGATAATTTTGTTGTTTCTTATGAAATCCACTTATCGCAGTTAGGCTAAACAAGATAATAAACAAAGGCACCGTTCCTTTTTCACCTCATTGCTACATTCCGCTCAGTCTGTATATTGTATTGTATTGTATTGTATTGTATTTGTGTATTTCTATACCGCCTCTCCCAGACCACTGCTACTCAGAGGCG
>JAQFXW010003571.1:0-11791 GCA_034693945.1 Dendrobaena attemsi
TATCGATTTCATTGTTCGGGTTGCTACAAGTTTGGGAATATCATCGCTGGGTCGCGGCACTAAAAAGGTCGAGAAACGCTGTTTTAGAACCAAAAGCAAGGCTTTTTCAAAGTTTTACGAGGAACACTAACAAGAAAAGCGTCACCCGCGAGGTTGCCGACCCGACCGTCAAGCATTTAGAATAAGAAGTCGTCCATTAATAATGTCAACAAATTTTGGCAATTTTCGACCCCCTCCCCATGTCAACAACAGTCTGTCAAACATTGACGAACCCCTAAAATTATGTCAACAATTGCTTACTCCCCCTCCCCCCCCGATGACAAAAATTTATATATTACTCTCAACGTAAAATTAATGGTAAATGCGTGCAAAATTGCTAGAAATTACTTTAATTTTTTTACTAACTCAACAAGATTTTAAATGTATACACTTTGAATTATTACCGGAGTAATTTGTATTTAATAATTTTCAATAAAATTATAATTGAACTTAATACTTTCAGTTATCAGCTTGTGAAGCACAAATCTTTTTTGTACTTAATTGAAAAATTACATTAATTTTTCTATTGTTGACGTCAGCTTTCATTGAACCCTCTCCCCTTGTCAACAATTTTTAAACCCCTCTCCCCCCAATTTTGTTGACATAAATAATAGACGCCCCCTAAGCTAGCCCCTCTGCGTACATACATTTGACGCACCCCCCCCCCCCCGAGTCTTATAAAACTGTCTATAATCAACGAACAGTTGACAGCGTAGGCCTACTGTCAATGATCCTGGATGATTAAGGGTAACATGAGGTAATAAGGACCACTTAACTCAAACGAGTGTTTTGGAGAAATATTAGGCACTCATGAGGTCTAATTATAGTGCAATGAACTACTTTTATCATAACAAATAAAAAACAATATGGTTTTTGAACAATAACAAGCAATTTACTTCAAAACATAGAATAAATTAAAACTTGCAAAAAGGTCCATAACAAATTATTGCCCCATGGTCGGGGTAATATTATGGTACACTCCTAAAAGGGGGAACATTACACCGTAATATGGACCTGTCCTCAGACCAACGTTGCAAATGTCATGACAAAACAAAATATCTGTACACATAACTGCATAATTGTCAATGTCACATTTACTTTTGCCTGGAAGCAATAATTGAATTGAATTGAAAAAATTGAATAGCTAACCCAAAATCCTGACAGTTAGAAGTTATTATAAAAGGTTAAGTGACAGCTGGCGTCGGCAAGCCTAAATACAATTCGAAAATATGAAATGATTTTTTTATTTTCTGTTTAAACAAGTGGGGTACGGTACCCCACTTCAAAAAGTGGGGGAGGGGTCATGTACCCCCCCCCCCCAATTACGCCTATGACAGATTGTCTTCCAAACTCCTTGTTATCTGCCCTGCTCTGAAATTGATTGCCGTCTCACCGATCTGTTGATCAAATTCTTAATAAACAAATACACATAATTACATGATAAATATTCTTGTTTGTATCAAAAATATGTTGGGCAGTAATATTGATAAATTCTATGCAACTTGCTCTGCAGGGTGGCTATAAAATGGAGTGTACTCCTTGACACTCAATCGAATTTCACCCTGTTGATTAGCTCTGTAGTGCATTTTGCATCACAGATAAACTTCCATCTGTCCCTAATTTCTTTACAACTGATTCCAATTTGTAAGTGTTCTGCTGCAAATTACTAAAATTTCATGCATACTTTTAAAAGTATTTCATATGTGTAAACAATGCAATACTTTTCTAAGTAATATATATTTTTACTTAAAAAAAGGGTCCTCCAACCAGAAAATGGAGGCACCTTGCAAAACATTTGCCCTGTATACTGTGCCATTTACTGATCAGGTGCACCAACTTTAAATCAATGATGCACCTTGTTTGGATGGCTATTAATAATAATAACACACTGTGAATAAATCTAATTTTATTACTTCTATAACAACTTTAGCTTTCAGCCCAACAAAACAGTAAATTATTTGATTGCAATCAAAAATCATTTATAAGCAACCAGTGCAATCAGATCAAATTCCAAGGATCATAACAGCCACAAGCAAAGCTGCAGGAGAAAGCAAGCTAAAAGACAAGATTAAATAGTACAAAAAGGTAAACATGGAGAGTAGCATCCAAAATTACGTACCCCGTATGCATTTATAAAGCAAAAATTGGAACAAACAATGAAAATGTTGGAATTAAAACAGAAGTGAGATGAGAAACTAAGTTATTGATGATAACACTAGAAGTGGGATGAAGGATGATAATATCAGTAGCGAAACATAAGCAAGAATATAGATAATATACGTTTTAAAGAAAAAAAATCTCTCACGACGGATGGAAAATATTTGCTATATCAAATAGAAGTGGCATGTGAACGAAAAAGTTGATAGCAAAAATAAGAAGCAGACTGATGAATCTTATGCTGTTGTTGAAAATGTTGATTTTATAATAAGAAGTCGGAATATAGGTTAGAAATGATATACTGGAACATGCCGAATTTGACGCTAAACTGAACGTTTACCCCAAAAGTATACATGGCAGCCAGCTTATCAAAACTGCCATTTGTTGGGTGTGTAACCAGTTAGTCAATTTCACGACTACTTCATTTTCAACTTGAATTTGTTGGTCGAGTGAAATGAACATTGCCAACCAATCTCATCACATGGTGATACCACTATTTAAAAACATCCCTGGGGAATGCCAATCATGGGGAACGTTCCCCTACGCTGGTCTAGATTAATCACTGCATGGCAGAAAGGTACGAACAATATTAGATGACTAACTGTAACCCACTATCACGAATTATGCCTATAGCAGTTATGACAGAGCCACGTTGGTGGGGTGTCAATGAATTCTGAATAGCCGAAAGGCTTTTCCATTTAGTATGTATGCAAAAAAACGTAAAAATTACCCTCTCCCCTCCCTGTACGCACGCGCACTTTTTCAACAACCCCGCATAAGTACATTTGATAACCCCCTCCAATTGAACGGTCTATATATGGCCTATAATACACGCTCAATCACTGCAAAGCTAGCAATGTTAATGTCGTTAATAAGATTGTTGTCAAGCCTCAAAGTTTAGAGCTGTAGGCACTAATACGAGCTAATATTGCAGCTGCTAATACCTTGAAACAGTGTGTTCATTGTCCCCTTAATGCTTTGAAGTGTGTTGACCCTCGAGTAAACACCTCGAATGTAGGTCAATGAGTCTTACAAACAGCAGATGCATTAGGCTATTGAAGGCAGCAGTACCTCGTGTGGGCTGGGCCTGCAGGCAATATTAGCCTGCATGTGGCACAGAGCTGGAACCCCCCCACTGCATGCAAAATTACATGTGACACAAATCTGGGACACCCCTCCATAGCGTACGTACATACTAAATGGACAGGCCCTAATGAGATCGTGCAACAATGATGTCAAGCACTTCACTACAACACCATGCAGTTATCGCACTAACCAGAAATCAATTAGTGATGATGGCAGGTTCCAAAGGTGATGGAAACATGCCAGGATGTACAAACCACAAAGACTGCCACTTAATTCACTTTGGCATCGAATGAAGTGCAACATTGCCATCTTTATTTTATCTTTACACTTTAATGACAAGAATGTACTAAGAGTGACTTTGAAGCCAGCACAGCTCAGTGTTAAACCCTTGGCATATGAAGTGGACTTAAAAGAGACCTCCAAATAAGTAAATAAATATAAAACCATTATAGTGGCTTGGTTTAGTTTATTAAACATTTTCAAAAATATTTATGTATTCTAACATGAAAACTGTATGCATGCCATGAAGAGTCCTGGAGGCAAAGAACGTAACTGGAATGTTGCATGATTCATTTCTTTAGCCACTCCTAGCACGAAATTTCAAAACATTGGCCATATTATTCCCAACAACTACCACAGAAATACTACATACATCACACAATGTCAGCACAAGTGCATCATATTATGTGCATCATTTCACCTGCGCATCATCTCTCGTGTGTTGTCCAAATGTACTGCTTTGTTAAATAGTTACAACTTTTACAAATTTGAAATAGACATAGCTTTCATCAGTACTTCCAACCCAATACACTTTAATGACAAGAGTGTATTAAAGGTCACTGGACACCAAAGCAGCTTGGAATGGAAGAAATCAATATTTCCAAATTTTATGACAATGGTTTGAATTTTTACCAAGGGCAGCATTTTTAACTTCAGATTACCAATATACACAAATCCAACAGTTTCATAAGCATCAATATTACATGTTTATCTTTGGCTGATTAGATACTTTGTGGTGGCCCAGACCTCATTCATTTGCCACTTCCATCAACAAATGGGTCTGGCAAAGTTCTAAAAAATAATTTTGTACAATTGATCACTTAACATTGTTATGTCACACTTCTGAGGCCCTCATGCAGAGCATAAGGGCCTCGGAATGAAAAGAATTTACTACAAATCAAATTCAACTTTATACTTTCCTTACCCATTTAGCACAAATTCCAGACTCATTTAAATCGAAGGTCAAGACATTAGGATATGGTTGCATACTCTACCACTCATAGAAAGAACATAAAATTGCAGTTAGACTCTTAAATGAAAGAGGGAAACTGCCAATCTATGAATGTCTTTGTATTATGCCACAATCAGAAGATCAACTCAAACCATAGATGTAATATAGTTTGATCACTTTCATACAAATTCAGAGTCTCCCTAAACGCAATTTCCAATTCCATTCCTTTTCACATTTGGAGAAGCCTTCCAAGAAACCTCTGTTGACGAGGCCTGATTATCGAGACATTTTCTTTATATTTAAGAAATACATCATTACCATCCTGCATATATAAATAATGATGACAAACTTACACAAGTAAATAGCTCAACCACAAATTGTCATCAGCTCAAACTCATTTTTCCAAATGTCTACCTCAGATCAATTGTGATGTGAAATATTGTGAAACCTAGTTTCACAATATTTCACAAAATAAGAACATATTACTAATTATAGTTCAATATGCCATAGAATTCTCTCCTTGATGAATTGACAGAGAGAGAGAGAGGCACTAGACCCTCCCTGGTTCCTTTTCCAAGCCAGGGTCAGCGAATACTCCCTTGGCTTGAGTAAGAAAGCAACAAAAGAATATCAGTAACAGAACATAATCAAGACAATTTCAAACGCCAGATTAATTGTGACCTGTACGCATCAACTCGGCTCAGCTCCCAAACTGTTTTCTCTCTCAAAGAATACTACTGTCACTTGTGCCTCGTAAGAAGCAGGTTAAGCTCGTGGGACGTTTGTGATTTCATCAGTTGGCCGAATAGCGCTGTAAAAGTTTTGTGCTGCAGTCATCACAAACGCGAACCGGCTTTGCAGACGATGGTAAAGGCATCTTCGTGCTTGAACACTCGTTGCAGAAGATTTCGCCGCAGTTTCGACAATGATGCTGTCACACAAAAACACTGTTGATACAATCTTCATATACAAATGTCATATGATGTAGTATAGAAGAATTTCAGCCATACATAAATGACATTTGATAATATCCTGACACACATCAACAATCCTGTCATAAATATTGACACAAGTATATACCACATGCACATAATCTAATTTTAACACCAAATACCACACTAAAAATATGTCATAGTGTAATTTTTAAGCTAACGCTGTTAGTTTGAGCAAAACACTGGCTAACAAATTCTAGGTTGCCTCACACACACAAATGCCATCACAGGACTCTTGGCTTCTGGATTGAAACTGCAACTATGCAGCAAAGATCTTTCTCGGTTGTGGGGCCGACTGTTTGAATGACCTCCCATTTCTCCTTCACTTGCTCCCCTGTGATTCCTTGACTTCATTCCATCGCCTCCTTAAGACTTTTCTTCTTGACCGGGCCTATATAGATTAATTTGATTGATTGATTGATTGAAACATAAGGTCACTCAGTGCTACAAGGCCCAATGACACAAGATCATCAGGTTCAGTCTTCAATTGTGGGATACCGACTAATTTTAATAACAGTTGCAGTTGAACAGATAGAAGCAATGTAGGCATCTCTCTCCAGATTATAGCGTGGTGCACAGCTGTGCAGATACATTCTAACATCCACTGTGTTAGATATGACTGTATGATGAAGCTACCACAACCTGTCCAAACCTAAGCCTTGAGGTATAACTGTATGACAACTTTCAGCTAACACAGTGTTCAAAGATATTAATTACACGTTACAGTTAATTTGACATGCAAACTATGTGTTCATTAAAAAATAATGGGAGTATTTCTAAAAATAGGATACATCAGAAAAGACCATATCAGACAAAAGACTGATCAGGCAGAAATGAGAGGAGCTAGCCTGCTCTTACTTTCCTCCGGGACACTGAGAATGGCTTGGTGCACTGTTTACAGCTGTTAACCTCCCGATCATCAGCCCACTGAGCCTCCTTCAACATCTGTTGAGCCTCCTTCAGATCCTCCATCTTCAACTTCGACCTAAACATACGAACATAAAGAACTTAGCTATAGATTGATCGACAGAAATGCAAAATGCTTTTCGGATTTAACGCATCCGTTCCAAGTTAATTTTGCCTCAAAGTCAGTCAACTTACCAGTTATTCCCAAGCCATCTAGAATTTAAGCATATTACTTAAAAATTGAAGCAGAATGCCACGCTGCATACAGCAATCATGATTGAGTGCATTGAGAACCGTTTAAAGATTCCAGTGCAAATAATCAGACATGCATAAATAAAAGTACATACCTACATACTATAGTAAACTTGAATGTGTATAGGCCATTTAAGAATATGCACAGTGCAGCTCTCCTTTTCTGACTTAAGCAAAATATTGAATTTACTCAAACTTAAGAGATCTGTGCTCCTTTAATTCAAGGATTATGTTCTTCAGATGTTTCATTTGGTACTGGTATAAATGTAAATCCAAGGCTCTCCAGGTTAATTGAACAAGGAAACAAGTGATACTGACCCTGACAGAATAGTTGGTAGGGCTGCAATAACCAGCATAGGTTGGCCGATGGCTCTAGGATACAAAAAACTGGTAAGGTATATGAGGCAGAAGGTTTCACCAGTCAACTGTGTTAAATCCTCATACTTGGCGCTCTGCTATTGTTGGGTCATGGTAACAGTCTGAGAGGAGATTTAAAGGAAGACAATTAAACATCCGGAATTCTATCGAAATGCTTTGTTATGCTTATCGTCAGACTAAAGGACTGTTACATGTGGGACTTACTGGCTAAGATGGGATCCCAGTTCTGCAAGGGCTTTCTCCTGCTCATCACAAAGTTGCTTCATCTGAAGATGTCTGGACTGAAGAGACTCGTGCTCCTAACAACATTCACACATCAATAAGCTACTAGTTAACCGCAAAGATGATTGGAAAGGTACTTCCTCCTCAGCATAACGATCGAAGCATACAATCATGGAGAAGAATTAAGAAGTACATGATCTCCAAAGGAATGAGCTGAAAGGACTCTAGATCAAACTGACATACATTGTACACATATTTAGTAGACCGGAAATAAAAGAATGACCTCAAAAAATCGATTTGGCCTCATTGCGAGTATGTCCAGTAGCATTAACTGAGAAGGATCTGAACCTTAAAACAAGACCTCATCAGAAGTGAACTGGCAAACTGCATGTGTTTCCTCATCAATACATTCCTTGTATGACCAATAATTCATGCAGAAACATATTTTTTACCCCAAAGTCAGAAACATGTAAACAAAGAAACCAAGCCCCATACAACATTAATTACTGCAGAGGCATATTTATATCCATCTCCAATAGTGGGCACCAGTGACGCATGAACCCAGGCTTCAACCGACCCTTTTAACTTCAAGCAGATGCTGGATTTCAGTCTGAAGTCGACTCGTCCTCCCTTTTTCTTGTTCGAGATTCTTCTGCAGTGATCCACGCCACTCCCGTTCGATTCTCAGATCCGTCTCCAACGTTTGCCTAACAAAAGCAACCAACAGAAACTTCAAACATATAATACACAAAACATACATATTGATCAGGAGATACAGTGAAGACCAGATGAACATACGAAGCACGTGGAGGAGCAACTGAAATAATGCATGGATGCCTTCGCTTCATGTATCAAAGCATATTTGCTGTCTCATAAGATCATGAGATGATTACCTTATAAAAGCAAAACATCAAGAACTAGAAAGGGTGTCTAATGCATACATAGCTCTGGGCCAAATGAACTAAAGCTGGAATTGTCACTCCTACATGGAATTCTTTAAATGCAGCCATTGAACCTGTGATGCACATAATGATAAACAAGACAACACACCATCACTTCAAAAGATATTACAAAGTCACATAATGCCTGTTTAAGAAGAATACTTTTGTCAATTAGTTAACCATAAATTCAGTCAAAAGAATGGAGTGTCAACAACTTCAATTGTTCGTCTTGGCACCTGATGGGCGCCTTAATCCTAATATACACTGTTCCAAACAACAAGATCTAGTTGATGTATTCATCTATGGCCACATTTGAATGGGTGTTAGTGAAAACGAGATATTGAAACATCTCTCTGTCTGGTGAAAATTGGATCCTGAACCATTCACCCATACTGCAGACTTACCAGTCAGTGTCTAAAACGAATTTCTCCCTAGCTCCTCCTCCTCTCCCTCTGTGTTTTTCTGGCGCCTGAAGCCTACATACTGCTTAGCTGAACTTAGCTCAGATTGAGTTTGGAGCGCTTCTGTTGAGGTTACTCTACGAGGCGCTTTATAAGTTAAAACTTACAATTACAAATACCTCTTGGAATCTTTGTCCGCAATCTGTAGACCAAGTTTTCGGGCAGTTTCATCGGTTGCTCTTTTGTCTGCCTGGCATCGTTTCATCCTATGGTGATGAAATGAACAAATGAAAGACAGTGAACACTGAGAAATGCACAACACATGTCTCTGCATGGCTTGTGTATACGAAGCAGACACAAACAAAATATATCACTTCCACAACACATTTATATCCCATAGCAGGAAAGAAAAGATGAATCCTGAAGATGATACAATCATCTACAGAAACTCAGCAGAAACGACAACAAGTCAACTTGGAAGTGTTATAAAGGTGAAGCAATATAGAAATGAAGTAAACTAAAAGAGAAGCATAATAAAGGCAAGGTGTAAGATTTTAACATGAAATTGATTACTCTGGAAGAAGTAAATAAGCGGTATAAGTCTAACTCTTTACTTCAATAACCACACCAACTGAGCATTGTTTAGTTTTGATACACAGCATGACTCTGCAGATGAGGGAGGCTCCTCCGCAACTTTGTGCTTTTGGCAAAATGCGATTTATATTGTGGCTTTATATTGTGATACAGATTACTGATGCTATTCACAAATCTCGGATGACACAAGGTTCGCTACCAATCTAGTTGCACATTTACTCTCAAGTAAATGGTCTGAAACTGAAATGTGTTACAACAATCGATCGGACATTTCACAAGTATTAAATTCCTCAAAATATATCAGCCTGAAAGAGAATGTATATTGACATTGTACTGTGTAGTTTCAAGACCACAAAAGCACCATCAGAATATCTTGGTAGATCATGCTGGAAGCACATTTATAAGAGTGAGTTGAGGGCACTGTATAAATTTTTCACGACAATACATACAAACAAAACATCGATAAAAGTCTGTAATTAAAATTATGTTCATTGCTCATATGACACAATATAGATTGAGCTTGTGACTTTGGAGTGACAGCGCAGCCTTCCCTACTTACTCGTCTTCCATGTCTCGAATGGTTTCGACCATCTGGCTCGTCTTCAGTTCCAGTCGACTGACCATGTCCACTTTGTGCTGAAGTGCACTCTCAGAACTCTACAACAAGCAGTCAATATATACGCTCAGGGTTCGATCCTAATCCCTGTAGAAACACTTGCATAGATGGTCGCCTCGCTCAACAGTCATCCAGAACATCTAGTTATATGCCTTCAGTTGTGAAAAAGTTAATTGTCCAGTTTAATATCATCAAGTTGAGACCACGAGACAATGTTGGAGTAACTTCGTAAGCATAGAAGGCCAGATGGTGTCAATGGCCTTCAATGAGGGGAGCAAATATGGCAGATCCCTTACTCCTCAGTCTTGAGCATGGCAACAATGTATTTGTGAATTGAAATGCTCGTCGCCATGACAGAACCGTTAGATAGTGTGACACTTAAAAGTTCACGGAAGGCAGTATAATACACTTGTCTATCTATCGCTCTAATTCTGGGATTTATTAAGTACCTCTCTCAGCAAGTGTATTTTAGAGACCATGCAAAGATAATCTATGTATTACCTGAAGTTTGGTATGCATGTCGAGATTAATGGCTTTAATTTCATCGAGTTGGTTCCTTAATGAGATGATGACGTCCTGTTTCTCGTGTATATCCTTCTCAAGTAGCCTCAGAGCAACCTCGATCTCCTGTTTCATTCCTATCTGCATTAGAAGCTCCTTCTCAACATCCTACAAATAAACCAAACTTCAACAACAGCAAGACTAAAGAATTTAAATTAGATCTCAAATTTAATAAAAACTAGTGTCATTTAAATGTTTTTTATACACAACTTATACATGGTAATTGTACAGTTCCTCTTAACTGAATTCAAACCAAAAATAATTTGTTCTGACTGAATGCTTAGTTTGTGCTTCCGCACAATTTCATGTAAAAGGAGTGTGACTGAAGTTGATGAAGCTAATCCTTTATGATCCGATCTGCTGCACTCTTGACCTGATTGAACTAAACCAGTGGTGGCCAACCTTTTGTACATGAGGTGCCACAAAATTTATATCTGGCCATCTGCGTGCCACTTTGCATAAACTTTTAAGATTTAGGCTGTTTTCTGGCCTTTTCTTTGCCATCAGCGTAGTCTATGGCTTCACTATGGCTTTTTCTTTTGTGCCGATAGCACACTTACCTCTTACGTGGCTTTCATCATCGATTTTAACTCATCACTAGAATTCTGACCAAAGAAATGACTTTTGTTCTGACAAATATGTTTTCTTCTTCTTGATAAAATCAGTTCTGATAGCTGAATTAGGTGGATATTTAATGTTAAAATCCCAGTGTAGCTGGTTAAAGTGATGCTCAATGTTGAATTTTTACACACTGCAACTGTAGAGTTACACATGAGACAAACTGGTTTGGATGACTTACCCAAAGTAAGAACATACTGTTATACCCAATTTACGCTAAATTCTCTCAAGGCAATGTCATCTTCGTACTTTCTTTTTAAAGCTTTCTTATTATTATCCATATTAATTAAAGATGTGCTCAATAAAAAGCTAAATCTAAGAGCACCGAGTCTGTTTCTACTATAACCATGCAATGGGGACACACTACCTTCTTATCTATATAGAGCAGAAATCCGATATACTTATTAATATTGTTTAATGTGAAAGTGGGCACGCTGTCTGTCGGCTGATGAGTCTGCCTTAACATAGTGTCCTGCCGCTGTCTGCACTGATAAGCCAATGTGGATGCTGCAGCTACGGATGTGTCTAAGGGCCGCTAGACAGCTGCAAGAAAGAGATTGACAGACAGACAATGGACACACTGTGAACTGTAACTAGTGAAACACAGCTTAATATTTTGGAATATGGCAAGGTCCTC
Source organism: Dendrobaena attemsi (assembly GCA_034693945.1). Lineage (NCBI taxonomy): Eukaryota > Metazoa > Annelida > Clitellata > Crassiclitellata > Lumbricidae > Dendrobaena > Dendrobaena attemsi. The sequence continues at coordinate 11,632 of JAQFXW010003571.1, forward strand.
CGTGCCACCGTCATAGGGCTGGCGTGTCACAAGTATGGCACGCGTGCCGCGGGTTGGCCACCACTGAACTAAACGATAGTTAATGCTGCTGCTATTGTTGTTTAGATGCCCTTGCAATGGTTGCGTAACAATGCAATATAAATTGTCGCTATTTTTGTTA
>JAQFXW010003572.1:0-11791 GCA_034693945.1 Dendrobaena attemsi
TCGTTTAATACGTGCATGGATATGCTGTTACAATAGTCCTCGTCATGGAATAAACGAGTGTCAGGTGATCATTCTCTGCTACTTATAAGTATCTCCATAGCCAGTGTCGTCACCGTCCTATTTTCTTAATCAAGTACTAAACATTCGTAAGGCGAGAATCGGTTTTTTTGAGCGCAGATGTAGCCAAGACAGCAATCTCTGACGTCGTTGCACCTCCTACGGTTACAGGGCGTTTCTCTGCAAAGAAAAGCTAAACAAGTAGATCGAACTGTGATCGCTATTTATTAAGCAGGTAGGCCTACGACCCAGTTGGCCTACCTGCTTATCGTATAATTTCCATTTATAATTCCACTTCTTATCATTATGCCTAATCAACATTTTCATCATTATTACCAGTTTCTTAAAATTTTTGCTACAACATTTTTCGTTTGCAATTCCGTTTCTTTTCTTGCAGCTAACATTCCCATCATCATCAAACTTCTTGTTTCAGTGTCAACAACTTCGATCCTCATCTATTTAATAGCAAAAGTTACTCCACTTATTCAAGTTCTGGCCTTATCCGAACATAACAGATGAGCATAATTATATACCCTAAACTTGTAGAAAGCCAGGAATTCGTATGCATGTACAATTGTACTTTAATGACTTCTTTTAAAAATTGATCGCTGAAAACACATTTCTTAATTTTCTCTCTACAGCGAGAAAACGATGCTGCACCCGTAAATTAAACACTGATGACCTATTTTTTAGGCATTCATGCCATTAATTTTGTTTTATACTGACAACACTGAACCATGGTGGATAATTTGCCTGCTCTAATGAATGAAAAATGCTGACAGTAGGACACTTTATTGAATTCCAGATTTTCTGGTTATTTTAAAGACAATTTTAACCAAAAATGTTTAATTATTAAAGTGACCTAATTTGGGGTAGACGTTTATAAAGGTGCCATTGATACTAATAATCAGATTATTGTCTTGAGAGATTGTTTCTACGACTGGAGAAAGTGATGTACTTGGCCTTTTTAGCATTAAGGGACATTCACGAGCGTTGCATCGAATTAGAAAATAAAAAACTAATTAATTTGGAACTAACAGTTTCAGTGATTATCGTTTAATACGTGCATGAATAGGCGTGTCAGTCCTCATCATTGAATAGACGAGTTGCAGGTGATCAACCTCTGCTACAAGAGTGCCTTCATCGTGCCGTAACCATCCTATTGTTTTCTACTCTACATTCTTTAGGCCAGATTGAGATTGGGTGAATTGGAACGCAGACGTAGCCTGGACAGCAATCGATCGTGCTGCTGCAAATCCAATGGTCACAGGGAATTTGTCTGCAAAAAAGCCAAACATGTAGATCGGACTGTGAAGTGAATTTACGGAAGCCTAATTTCATTCATCGCTATAAATGATTAAGCATGTAGGCCTATAATAGGGTATTAGCGTGGCTTATTATTTCTGAGGAGGCGCTATATAGTTCTTAAATTATTTTTCAACTTCTTATTTTATATATATATATATAATTAAAAAGCACTAATTAATTTTGAAACAAACAGATTCAGTAATTATCGTTTAATATGTGTATGGATATGCTGTTACAATAGTCATCGTCGTTGAACGAGTGTCAGGTGATCATTCTCTGCTACTTTTAAGTATCTCCATAGCCATAATTTGTCGTAACCATCTTATTTTCTTAATTTTCTCAAACATCCTTTACGCGAGTTAATTTTAACGCAGACGTAGCCTGGACAGCAATCCCGCATGTTGTTGCAGTACCTAGGGAAACAGCGCGTTTCTCTGCAAAGAGAAGCCAAACAAGTAGATCGAACTGTGATCGCTATTTATTAATCATGTATAGGCCTATTGGGTTGTACCTGCTTATCGTATAATTTCAATCTATAATTCCCACTTCTTATCATTATGCCTAATCAACATTTTCATCATTATTACCAGTCTTTTTTTATTTTGTTACAACATTTTTCGTTTGCAATCCGGTTTCTTTTCTTGCAGCTAACATTCCCATCATCATTTAACTTCTTGTTTCAATGTCAACAACTTCGATCCTCGTCTATTTAATATAAAAAGTTTCTCCACTTATTCAAGTTCTGGCCTTATCCGAACATAACAGATGAGCATAGCCTAAACTTGTAGAAAGCCAGGAATTCGTATGCATGTACAATTGTACATGTATTCTAACTATATGCTTAAACGAAACATGTATTTTATGCTCAGCGCTATTAATTTCTTCTTATTTTAATAACCACGTATGCCTAAGCTTAGACGAACACGAAAACCAATTAGTCAGGTTTCATTTTAATAATTAAACATTTTTGGTTAAAATTGCGTCTTTAACACTTTGACTGTTGGGAACGAGATATCTCGTCATATATTAGGTATGTCTGGACGCGAGGTTGTCGAGGTATCTCGTTCTTCAGGTCCTGTATTGATAGGCTTAACAAGGCTAACAATGCTACAATGGATCTTGCCGTCTCAATGGTCTTTGAAAGCAGTGATGCGTGTCCGATTAGCATTTGAGTCGATTCAGCAAAGGCGAGACCAGCCGCGAGTGCCGAGAAGCGTATACAGAGTTTAAATTATCGCACAGCTTATGCTCGCCGGAGAACAATAGACCCGTCGGTGTCACTACTGTAGGGGGTCATCGAATGGGTCATCGAATGGTCAGTTAGATTCTCTAGCGTATGGATGATTTTGCCCGTCGCGCTCAACGTTGCATGACAGCTGAGTTGGTTGGGATGCGTAGATGAAGAGGAATTCTTCGAAAGAAATGTATGTCTTGCAGAGGTAATTGAACCACTGATCTGTAGACATACTACACGTGTTGTACAGCGTAGGGCGGTAAAAACAATGACCCTGGCAGTCATCAACTATTTTTAGGACACGTAGAAACGCCATCTTCTGTTCAACTTAGGCGACCATGCTAACAACAAAGAGACAAATAGATCAATAGTCACACGCCATAGCTATTTTTGTTATTATGTTGAATTGTTGAAATACTCTTGTTGGTATCGTTGGAAAGCGTATCTATTGACACAATATTCGACCAATGCATTCTGAAATAAAACTCTCAGACAACAATCATCCTTCAGCGTATTATTAGACTATTATGGTAATGATTTTCCAAAGTCAATGGTAACGACACGAGATTTTTATATATTCTTTCATTATATTCAATAAATTGAACCACATAATCAAAGTAAAAAGTCACTTAAACAACAGCTCCATAAAGTTGTGTCTAGTAATACAGTAGGCCTAACTGTTAACCACACATGGAAACGAAAAACAACTCTAGGTATAATTGCAGGGGACAGATCCATCAAAGCTAAGAAACATTGTCATAATATTATTGTTTAATTATATAACTCGCTTGACATTGGTTTGAAGGTGTCTAAGTGAGTATTCGTAAATACACTTACTCAACTGAACTCACTCTTTCGTTCCCCACCAAAGAATACGTTTTTGAGGTGGATTCGAACCCTTCACTTTGCAGTAGCACGTCAGCTAACTAACCACTACAACACCACCGCACTTTGAAGCCATCAGATTATCTTCCTCTGTTGATTTAATACGTTACAACGTCACAGCTGGAACTGAATTGCGTAACCGTAATAACACACATTCACAAGATTAAGCAACCAATTTGCGATTCCTTCTTCACCATTTGAATCGATTTGGAATAGCTACACAACAGAGTCTTCGAACGTTCACACTTATAGAAAAGCAAATAGACCTTACTCGTGTTCACCGATGTACACCATCTAAAAGCTGTGACACCTGCCAACCGAGCAATATGTGTTCTCAATAATACTCTTTCTATGGCAACGTAGACCAATTAGACTGATATTGGCAATTCGTCAATCAAGTAATGCAAACTACTAACATTATTTACTTTGATTCTAAGCAGGTCTCCACACAAAATCCTTAGAAGCAGAAATTATTTTCATTCTTAATTAAGTACTCTAAACACCCGTTAAACGTGAGAGACTGGTCTAATTTAAACGTAAGAGTTGTAAGCGTTTCTCCAGCTTAAGTATATCTTATGCCAACCGACGCCTTTTCCGTCGGATAAGAAAATTGGTCAATCGTGTTTCAGCTTACTTCACAGTGTGAATCCAAAGTCTGGATAAAGGAGGAGGGCAACGAAAATAGTCTTTGCTATCATACAGTGTAATCACTTCTAAACGATGAAGCTGCATGAGGAATGAATCTTGAGACACCAGAAGACTGATTCGAATTGGCTTTTGTAGCTTAGAACTTCACTCTCCTACGCCCTAGACATTCAAAAACATTTCACTCTAAACTTGACGACATCTGGTAGGTTGTTGAATCCAATGGCGGACATTTTGAACATGAATTATAGTGTGGCAATATTTCAGGATTCAATTGATTTTGAAGTTTTTACACATTTTTTGTAGTTTAGCTAGGCGATCGGAAAATTCGATCACACCGCAATACCTATCGACACACTTCAAACTACAGTTTAGTTTAGGTGGTCCTTCGCTGTTGTTAGGGGCAACCCTAACCACTTATAGGCACTAATAGGGAAGAGGTTCAACGCTAAATAATCCCGGTCTAATAAATGTATATCAAGAGCAATTAATCATCATTAGATATAATTTGATGCGAAATACAACGAAGCTACTGAGACGTCGGAAAATATCTTGCTTGATTTTCACACCTTTAAAATGTGTCTTATCGGAGCAATATATAAACATATAAATAACAGATTTTGTGTAGATTACAATTTTGACTTTAAAGACTGCTGGTCATTAATTTCTTTTGAGCAAATAATGGTAACAATTTGCAGATCGTATAGGCCTATGCTTTACTAGCTGAACCCAACCCACTTAACCAATTTTGTTTACCCGACGGCAACGGCCATTATTCTCATAAGCTGTCGTTAAACTGATGAAACACACCAACCCGGCGTTGCCACGGAATAATCGCTAAAGGTACGCCTATTTTTTATCAGTAGGCTACAGATTTACATTGTTCAGTGTTCTACTAGGCGACGCGCGTATTTACTAAACAGTAAAGAAAACAATATTCGATTGCCATGTAGGCCTACTCCATTAACAAAAAATACGCCAAATAAACATTGGCCTTTCCACGATGATACATGTAATTATAATATAAGCAAATTATATATTTTGATATTATATAGTTGTGTTATATATGTTGATATCATTATTTATTATTTATTATAACCTGATAATGGAAACACCTACATGTACTGGATCAACATTATATTATAACTAGCTGTAACCCATAAAAATTACGGTAAGTTTTAATCAAGGACCACAATTTCAAAGAATGTACTTATTTATTTACTTACTTACTTACTCGAAACACGATCAGTATTGTAATATAAAAAGATACTTACTCTATCCCGTGCAACGTACCCTATTCTTTGTGCAAATGGCTTAATTCCTTTGTTCGCTTCCGATTTATCTGTGTACTACAATTACCTTACTTAGCCAAAGGCACACTATGATAATATGGCGATCGAAGTTTCGGTTGGAAAGTAAGGCTAACCAACCCAAGCGTCCATAGTGCGATCAGAAGCTGGAGGCGAATGTGAAAGAATAAAACCATATTTACTTACTTACTTACTGGAACGCGTCGGTACAGGCGAAATCTGCTCGACTTTATCGGACACCGTTACGGCCGCTAGAACGGTAACGAGACCGAATTAGCATATAAGCAAATTATAATATTGATTATGGTGTTGAAACACTGGTGTTTCCATTATCAGGACCCACTCATCCCTAAAACTGAGAACGCAATTATACTTAAACTGAACATACCAGTATACATAGATTGGAAGAAAGAACGAGTCTCGAAGATTCAAAACCTGCGACAACTACTGCGAGGTCATAAGCGAGGCGCTGAATATCCGTCGATTGGAAGTCGATGCCCCTTCATCCAATCGTAATCGTAAACTCGACACTTCTAAAGCGCTCTGGGCACCAGCTAATTCACGAGCGCTGCGTATAGTCAAGAGGGTAGTCAATTAGAAAAGGCCGTGGTGGTCCGAGGTCGAGTTCCAGGAGGTCAGGGCAGAGGGAAGAGAAGCTGTTAAGGCGGGTGTCGTTTAGGACGAGGGTTTAGAGGGGGAGAGTCAGAGGAATCAGGGTATGACAGCATGAAAATGACAACGGTTGGCCTATATGTATGATTGTGCATGTACATGTACCGTGAGGACGTCATATTTACACAAATTTTGGGAGAACGTACTGAGGTTGTTTTGGCTGCTACCAGATCTCTGCTGTTTGAGACACCTTTAAATTTTTTTAACACAACTATATAAATCCAAATTTCACAGCAAAATCAAGCGCAGATAACAACCTCTATTAGGCCTATAATTGAATATTCTGGTGACAATAAAAAGAAGTGTATCGCATTAAATAAAAACACAAAAATAATAATCTTCTAATCTTCTAAATTTCCTCACAAGATTATACATGTATACACATTCTATTTAGCTACTAAAACACTCAATTTTGCAGGAGAATATTCTATTTCGAAGTTTCAAAGTGCTAGCTAGACTCAATATAGCTGGAAATACTAAAGTTCGCTGTGATCATGCCATACATGTATCTATGTATTATGCTCTCCAGAGTGCATCTACCAATTCTTATTAACATGAGTATAGAATTACAAGGCTGCCAAACGTTAAATTACTACATGATATACGATGCAGAAATTATACTGCATGCGTTCGTCTAATATTAATGCTTTAATTACCTCCTCTCTTTTTATATACAGGGTGAGGCATAATAAACGACCCCACTACGTTTTTGCCAATATTTCCGTTAATGGTATGAAGCTTGAAACAAAATTCTACAGACTGAAAGGCAATTCACATTTACGTAGAACTGCCAAATGTCATCAAAATATTTCAAACAAAACACACGTTATTAAACTTTTGTGACGTCACCCTCTGTTTTTTAGATAGGGATGCAGTGAATAACACAGACTTAATTGGACATTGTTTGTCAAAAATGTTTGAGTCTAGAAATTGAAACGAACTTTCAACGATATGATAATTGTACACCTTTTTACCGATTTTTCGCGCCTTATAAGTTGACGCACAAGTTAAAATCGAATAATTTCTCTGAACTGTGGCCTACATTCAACAAATTAGTGCCGGTTAGATTGAGGCGTGAAATTGCTATAAATACTGTTACCAATAACATTGAACGATTTATCATGTCTGTTTCTCTTAGTGGCACGTCAAATGTGTCAAAAACAAATGCGCCCCGTCAAATGCGCCCCGACAATATCTCCACGAAAAGTCCCGACAGTTGAGCCCAGAAACCTGTGACAAATGCGCCCCGATATACGCGCCAGATCAAAAGGTTTTCCGAATGTCTTAAAGACATGAGAAGGGGAATGGCTGTTAAAGAACGGCAATCTATCAAAAGGATGAAGCTATTTGAAGAATGTCAAGAAAAGGCGGCCTATAACCAAAGGGCGCGCAGATAGCTGTCCACTAAAAAACAAGTATGTCCAATTGAGTCGACGTCTACAAGCTGTGACGGCTATATATACGGTACGGTTCCACTGTGATTATTTACGGGTTAAAAACCAGGTTTTACCGTCATTTTTGACGGGAGATATCTAGTTTACCATAATGACGATGATCACTAGTTAAAGAGGTGTCTAAAAGGGTCATTATTTTTCCTACAATTTGCAAATAAACGCAATTTAAATAAGAACATGACAAGACAATAATTGTAATTAAAAGGTACAGTGCAGTTTTTAGGCCAAGGCACAACGAGACACGTGCCTAGGGAACCGGGCAACAAAAGGCACCGGGGCATGGCCATGGCGGTCCCGAAAGGCAACACAAATGCATAAGATGTGTTCACATATTATTATTAATTATCATAATAGCCTATTATAGGTTCCAACATTTCAGCAAAGTAAGGGCAATAATAATAAGAAGCAATTGTTGTGCAATGAAGTGTATAAAACTGGTTCCAATCGTCCTAGACCCACCTCCCGGAGGGATTTCGACGTTTCTCAGACCTCAAGTCGTGACAGACATATTATGTGTCAGTTACTGTACTTAAAATCTGTCAAGAAGTGCAATTGTAAAAACTAATGCTATCAAAATAAACTTTTAATTGTCTTTCACTTGTAGGTCTACTACAGGATTATTCTGTAGTCCATTAAGCCTGCGAGATTAAAGTGAAAAATCGGGTTATGGCTGCATTTGTTAGGGTTTGTGGGGTGCGGTGGGGCGCGGTTGTGTAGTGATGAAGATCGCCGCCTTGCAACCGAACGGTTACAGGTTCGAATCCCACCTGCCGAGTAAGGACCTTGAGCAAGTCCTTCGCTCACAATTGCTCGTGGCGCTCGGCGTGTAAACTCCGACACATCGTCGGGCTGTAGTCGGGAAATGTGTGAACAAATAAATAAATAAAATACCTATACGGAATGCAAACAAAACGAGAATGGTGAGCGTTTTCCACAATGATTACACACTTCTCACAAGCTGGACAATTGTCCAATAACTGCACCTTGATTACATTGCGTTAATATCTATTCAATGTGTGTCTTTTAAATATGTGCAAGTAAAATAATTTAACGAATTCCTACTCGATAATCGTATCGTAAACGTAATCCAGTGCTTTCAAAAGGCTCCAGTTTTAATACTTTTTCTTAATTAATTTCTATAACCTAGAAATTGGTTGAATAATTCATCTCCCTTACATAGTCAGTGCTTTCAAAACGTTGTTCTAGTCATGAGACGCCGTTGAGATTAAACACCTTTAAACACAAATATACTTATGTGTAAATACTAACATTTCTGTAATCTTAAATTCTTGTTTTCGTGCCCCAATAATTATTGTTGCTAATGAAACTGTGAATGTTGCAGAAATAATGCTCCCATAGAAAACCTAGCCTATCTGTTTTCATTGTTCAAAGGTATTACAGTGTATATCATGCCATGGATTCATTAGGCGTTGACGACAATTAACACAATGAACGATTACACCACCGTCGATATCAGAACTGCTGTTAGCTGCTTTCAGAGAGCTATACAGCTACGTTATGACAATGAATGTGGGGATCATTATCATCATCATCATCATCATCATCATCATCATCATCATCATCATCATCATCATCATCATCATCGCGGTCATGCATCATCATCATCATCATTATCATCATCGTCATCATCATACTCATCATCATTATATTCATCATCATTATATTCATCATCATTATATTCATCATCATTATAATCATGATGATAGACTTGCACCACCGTCACTCCAAATATGAACAAAGGAGGAGGGTTGTGGCACTGATCCAAAATTAAGGTTGCAGCACAGTCCATTAGGGTTGTGGCACCAGCTCTTTTTGATGCAGGACTGATCTAAAACTAGGGTTGCGGAACAGACCCTTTGGGTTGTCATATGATTACCTCGGGTGACGATGAGTTAAGAAGAAGAATCATGATGAGAAATATGGTAGAAGTTTAACCTGCTTGAAATCAGTCATCAAGTCAATGAGTGAGTGAGTCAATTGATGAGTAAATCAGTCAACAAGTAAGTCAACGAAGGTTTGCAAAAAGGGATTTAAGACGTTAAGACAGATCCAAGACCAAGTCATCAATCGCTAATCGTCTAATTCGTCCTTGATGTGATGTCTGACTCTTCTCTCGACTTCACGCATTGAGTAACTTTACAGATGAAGATTCTGGCTCTGGTCCTTCTCCGTTCTCATCGTCTGTGTCTCCGTTTAATTTGTTTCTATTTTTCTATGTGTGTGTTTATGTCGATGCTGTTATGTTTTATCTGAACTGTTCATTTTCTTCATAATTATTGTAATTGTACCAGAGTGCGTTGTGTCGGTCTTATGATTATTATAATAAACAAATATCATACATGATATAATTATTGATGGTATTACACGTATAATGTCTAATAGTAGGTGTGGGTGATATTGGAGAACTTAATACCTACTTGAATAATTATTACTTGTCATAACAATCTTTAAAAGGTATTTAAAGCCTGTCTCTGGAAATATTATTAATTGCACCGAACCATTTTCTACTAAGAAGTGGTCCCAATCACAGCCCGGAGGTTTGTCGGAGTCAACACTCCGAAACGCCTCAAGCAATCGCGAGTGAAGGACATGCATAATTAAGGTCCGTAAGCGGCGGGTGGAAATCGAACCTGCAACCCTTCTGTGGCAAGGCGGCGATCTTCAACACTCCACTTCTTTTTCATCTTGTGCAAAAGTCTGTCTTGCTCCGAGCATTTACTTTTGTCCAGACGTTAGAACATAACTACGATAAAATGTTCCTTATTTTAAGTCACGATTTCCAGCAGATGAGGTCTCGAAGATACTAAAATATACAATGCACAAACATTGGCACTGATGAAACGAAATCAACCGTTGACTCATCGAACTGCATCCTTCAACAATCAAATAGATTATAATAAATAATTAGATTAAATAATAATATAAATAATAATTAAACACTATAGATGAAATAAAAATAACCTATATAAATTAATCAAATATAAATAATAATAATAAACACGAAGACGAGGCATGGCGTTACAGACAAAATTAATGACTTGTTCAGAAACCATTCTCTTATAAATCCCGAGGAAACATTGATTACACCGAATGTCTACCCTATGTTACCAACGTTAGAATAATAATCACGTAACTTACCTGAAATGTAGGCCTATTGTGATACGAAACCGATATTGACACCTTTTCATTGGTTACTTAACGTACTTTATATTTGAAGCCTGCACTCATGTAATTATTCAGCACAATAGCTCCTTTGGTACTAATAAACCCTAGCTCCTTTGGTACTAATAAACCCTAGCTCCTTTGGTTCTAATAAACCCTAGCTCCTTTGGTTCTAATAAACCCTAGCTCCTTTGGTTCTAATAAACCCTAGCTCCGTTGGTTCTAATAAACCCTAGCTCCTTTGGTACTAATAAACCCTAGCTCCTTTTGGTTCTAATAAACCCTATAGGGTTCTACTTTCCTCGGAACACAGTGTAGAAATAGCGTTAGGATAGTTACATTAGACACCATTAATTGTATTCAACCAATGGCATAAATATTGTTATAATATAAATAGTATCTGATCCGCTCCTTCATTATCTTCTTTCCAAAGACAGAATGAACTCTGTAAATAAAACAAATACACATTAAATAAATCTCCCCTTCGAAATCTCCTCCAACCATACCGTTCACTGTCCTTATTAAGGTGTGGGGCGTGGTAGTGTAGTGGTGAAGGTCGCCGAATTGTTGCAGGTTCGAATCCCAGCCGCCGACCGAATAGGGACCTTTAGCAAGTGACCTTCACTCACAATTGTTCTAGCCATTCGGCGTGTAAAATACCGACAATCCATCGGGCTGTAGTCGGAACCGCCTCTGAATAGCAGTGTATTGCTTAGCGGCCAAAGAAATTCCGATTGATTAACAATTATTTGAGGATTCTCTTTTATATTATTATTTTGTATCAAGCATCTCTCCGTCATTGCATTAGGTTTTCAGATGGACATAGTAAGTTCTAGTAATAATGATGCTGGGGTGCGTTTCTTCAGTTTAACGACAGCTTATGACAACAGAGGCCGTTTCCGTGGGTGCATCATATTGGTTAAGTGGGTTGGTGGTAGTAATTTCATTGAGTTCAGAGAGCGTTGTCAAATAATGCGTATTTTTCTTTTAAGAACCTTGAATATATACACATTCCTTATAATACTATTCCAGGGTGTCTTAGT
>JAQFXW010003573.1:0-11790 GCA_034693945.1 Dendrobaena attemsi
GTGGGCTAAATTTTGACATTGCTTGAGTAATGTTATTAATTTAGTACATATTCTTAAATAGCACTCTAGAGATAAAGAAAAGAAAAGAGAGGGATCTGAGTGGCTGCCTCGCCGCGCTCATGAGAGAGGGTTGAATTCAAACCTGAAGTAAAAACGAGACAGCTTTTTAGGTGAACAGGTCTTCTTTTCTGAGAAATTCACGTTCTGAAATTAGGACCTGTCCGTCCTCTTTCTCACATTGATCGCCATCTGCTGAACTCAATGCCATCACTGCCCATCAGGTTTTGCGAAAACGATCTTATTAGGAAGCAAAGAACAATACGCTGTTGTATCAACTTCAACTTCTAGAAGAAATAGAAATTCATAAATTAGGTTAAACCAATATTTGATTACAAATTAAAAAGATTAATGGCAGCATGAATGATGAATGATTGTAGATGGAGACACAATATTTTAAAAATAAAAGCCAACGTCCTTCCAGATCTATTTATTATTCTACATACGAGTGTTTATATTCTGGAGATCATTCCTACTGCATGGCTCTACAAGATTTCGAAAATTAGAAGAATAAAATGTCGTCCTTTAGATGTCTGTCTCATGTAGAGATGGCATCTAAGGAAATTAAATCGATTTGTGCAGGAGATAGCACCTAGAGGCAGAGGGCGTGGTTACGGTGGCTGAACATAATATTAGGCCTATTTAAACAGACGGAGTAACGTGTTTAGATTCGGATCATTGGATGGGTACGCCTACTGGTACATGTACCTGTGGTCTACAATCATTATGTCTCTTTGTCTCAAATTGCACGCCTGCCATTTTAACCCTATTCTTGCTCCAACCGAATCATAGACCCCTCAACTTGTTCTCTTAAGTACCGGTAGTCTATGACCTGAATCTATTGAATCTACTCAGAACGAGAGTTTACAAACTTTACAGTAACTGTTTTCCTAAAGCACTGTGTGAACCGAAATAAGAAACTCTATCGATAAGCATGGATTTCTTGGGATCAAATTTTGTTACCATATTGAATTACATTTAAGATCAGATTTCGTTCTGTATCATTTCCCTCCACTACATAAATGACCATGATGAATGCCTAGCTTTGCCTACATATGTGCACATTGTACACTGCCCCTGTAGCTGTAGTTCCTCTGTGTGCTTGTTTGTCTCTGTCCCTCACTCCCTCTGTCCGTTCGTCTTCCAGTGGGTATTTATGACCATCTGCTTTCATGCAGTCTACCTTTCCGTTGCCTGCCACTGAATGCAGTACTTCAGTCAACCGCTTCCTCGCATATAAATTGACCTATAATACAGAACAACAACGGTAATAGCGACAACCAATATATCGTTGTATCATCAGAACATAGCCACAGTTTACAATGATCGGCCTGGCGAAGGTTATCGTGTACTTAGCGCTGGCCTCTGGCTGCACTGGCTTCCCGTCTCGAAAGGATCCTGTCGAACCCGGGAAGGCGAAGACATCATCAGGCGGAGGGTGTAGATGCGTTCCCGACGAGTGGCAGGGTGTGATGTCGTCGGTCGAGGGAGGGGTGGATCTGAAGAGAGGGCGGCTGGACTCACAGCAGAGACAGATTCAGGTTCACTACAGCTTTTCCAAGAGAAAGGTGTCCATGACAGACCTACTGACCGGAAGGAGAGCAATCGCCGACCACGAGAAGGTATAGACACTATTCATTCATACGGCTATTCATTCGTTTCGTTCTTTCTTCCATTCGTCTATTCACTTAACACTTTATTCGTGCATCTATTACTTCATCAGCTCATTCGCTTATTACAACATTTCGATAAATTCCTGTATTCATTATTTTATTCCCGCGTAATCTGTTCATTTGTTCAGTTATTCACACTTTCGTCTATTCGGTTATAGGCCTACATGTACATTCGTTCTGCTCAGATTCATATAATCTAATCTACACCAGGCTAATCTCATTTCATGTTCTAAAATATTTAATTACTGGCGGGTATTTGAAGTCCCACAACTTCATTCGATTGACAATTCAGCATCCTGACGACTACAAAATCGAATATCTGGACCTGACTAACTTACACGTGTAAGCAGCTTGCAGAACGCACAATCATAGCTGGGTTATAGGCATAAAAATATTGCTAAGAATATAATTCCAGGTCTTCATTCCAAAACGTTCGACTATTGTGCGTTCTCAGAAAAGAAGACCTGTTCACCTAGAAAGCTGTCTCCTTTTTCTTCAGGTTTGAAATCAAACCTCTCACATAAGTGGGGCGGGTCCGCCACACAGACCCTTCTCTCTTACTTGTTTCTGCGTCCGGTATCAGTATAGTATAGGATAGGTGCCGTAAGTGGACCAAAATACAAGGTTAAACGGGTATCTAGGATGTGAAATGGCTGAGGTCCAATTAAGGTAACGGTCCAATAAAGGCAACTTCCCTATCCTAAAACTTTGATCTAAAATTCTAAATGTTAACAGTTTCACGTCTGTGTGTCTCGGTCAGATTAAAAATTTCAATTGGTAGCAGAACTCTGTCATTCCAGTTCCGTTATTCTGAACAGCTGATCTATTCCGACAATCATCAACGACATCTGAATGAGTACTTCAGGTGGGGGGGTTGACCGTCTATGTTGAGGATTGCTGAACCCTGCTAAGTTCTTAAATAGAAATTGAGTTCGAGATATAATTGCAACATTTATTTGATTAGAAATATAATGAGTATCGAGGGCGTGAAACAGCTGAAGAATGTTTTATTTTCCAGTTCCACATAAAATCAATTTTTACTGCCCATCACTTGGTGATAAATCGCGTAATATGCTGCGACTGCTCTTTCAAAGTTTGACGATTCATTCTCACTCAGTCGGAATTTTGTTGGGCACCCGTTGACGTGAATTACTAAGCGATGTTCCCGACTCAAACTCTGATGCTGATCATGTAGTAGCAAGCCGAAGCGCCTCATTTTTCATCGCATCCCGGCGAATGGAATGTCTTATATAGGCCTACGTGTAGTTACTCGTATATACGCATTCTATAAATTCTCAGGTGAACGCAACGTAACGCGATGCCTATCTATTCACTTACAAATCGATGACACCTGCTTCACATCCGCTCGTCTCTCTCTTGTCCTCCAGCTCATCCGCTTTGAACGGCGGACTTACATCAATAACTTTGTGAGGAAACACTCTGTTAGGCTGAAAGCTTTTCGAAGGATTAGCAAAAGCATCAGTTTCGCGCTTACAATGATTATAAACTTAGGTCCATATCCGCTGCATGTATATACGTTTAAAGATTAAGTCGCTTTTATCTTCTTTGTCTTAGGGGTTTAAATACGTCGTTTCAGCGACTGGAGACTGTTTCCTGATAGCAACCGGGAAATCGATGCATAGAATGTGCTTACCAGGTGTGTAGAATCTCTTTGGTGTAGACCAATGACCAATGCATACCTGCGCACTTTGGTATATACTTACCCGACAAGCGACAGAAATAGGCATTACTCTTGTCTATGTGCATGTAGGGCCAGTGGCGTAGCTAGGGGGTATATGGGGGGGGACAGATGTCCCCGGGAGCAGGGCCGGGGGGCGCAAATTTGGAAAATGTAAGCAATTCTTTCCGGAAATGCATAAATTTGTTAATTTCTTTCTTAATTTTGCCGAGAAAAGGGGCGCAAATTCCGAAAATCCGATAATAGAAGTGATGACTAAAAAAGGTCATCACTTTATTTTGTGCAGAAAAGGGGCCCAAATTCCGAAAATAGAAGTGACGACTAAAAAAAATGTCATGAGTTTTGTTGGAGGATAGGGGCGAAAATTGTCCCCGGGCACAAAAGACCATAGCTACGCCACTGTGTAGGGCCTATAATTATAGGTCTACAGTTCTTAAATCTAGAGCTTAAATACAGGATGAATCGTAAAAGGTATTCATTCCGGTGTTTGCTAATATTTCGGCCAAAAGTAAGAATCTATACCACAATATGCGACAATGCCAAATAACGACAAGAGAATTGGAGGTCATATTGGAGTTTATATGGAGTTTATATAAATCTCTTGTTGACATAGGCTACTGCAACAAGTTACAGACTAATTAAGTACTCAAAGCACATAAGTTGTGGAACATTTCAAAGTCGTTTGATTACAACAATTATTACTAGAGATGTAAAAACTTTATGACATAGGCCCTTGTAAAATCTATTTTATTGCGATACCAGTACGTGTTTTGGACCATGAAAAACAGTGGATTGACTCACCAAAAGTGACAATGTTTTGATCAATTTGAAAATTTGTTGGTGAAATTTGACAGTTACATGTAAACGTTATTTCTTATTTTTGGCTGAAGTATTATCAAACCACTTGTTCGAATATTTTATTTACCCACGCTGTGTATATCCCATAACGCTGTGAAGCATAATTTTTCTCAGGTTACGAAGGTGGGTGGAACAATTAAAATTAAAAAAATAATTCGCATTACTCATATCAGTGAGAAGCAACGATTGTTGCATAACAGAATATTTGAAATAGATTTTATCCGATTGCATCACATCCGATAAAACTTTCAAAGAAAACCATTCAACTGGATAATAATTATGCTTAGGTCAGGCGGAATACCTGGAGAAGCACTTGTTGGGAGGACAGATGGAAGCGGGCTTCTGGTTCGTCTCCAGTTCACCAAATGTGACGACGCGAACGCTGATCAACGAAGATAACTGCATTCCAGTTCTAGAGGAGATCTTCATGTCCACAGGAAGTCAGTCTTCTGCCTTCCAGAGGAGATTTACATGATATAAATAATTGGGTTATTTATACATTTATTACTCTTCATTGGTGTCATCTGTTGCCAGGGGAGCTAACGATGACGTTGAAATTTTGCGAGTGAAGGATTGTTTAACATTGACATGTCTTTAGGTCAGGCGGAATTTAGGGGGTCCATAGCTCAGTGGAGAGAGAGGCTGGTCGATTAGCTGAGAAGTCATTATCGCAACCAGGGTTCAATGCCCGCACAGGACAATAATTTACTTCAAGTTTCTGTTAGCTGCTAATAGGGCTTCTCTATTGTGTTGCTTGACTTGGGTTTGTTGGAGAAAAAAAATATTGCCCCTCCCACTCCGGGTTTGACCGTACCAGGAACGTTCCAGGACTTAGGCCATTCGTTAAGTCGAACCGCTGTAAAGCCGACCTGCGTGTCATGCTATGCGGGCCGTATTTCGTATAACCTGTCTGTAGCCTAATCATACGGCGTTCTGTCAATATGAGAATAATAAACGAATACATGTTGTTAACCATATATAGGCAAACTGTCTCAGTGATGAGACCCGCATCTACACACTTCTGAGGCGCTCTGGGTTGATTATGGCGTGTAATAAGTGAAATAGATGATGGAATGGCTGATAATTGAGTAATCCTAGAGTCAAGGAGCTATAACTATGCAGATAAAACAAGAGAGAGACAGAGACAGAGACAGAGAGAGCTGAGAGACAGAGAGAGAGCAGAGAGAGCAGAGAGAGAGAGACAGAGAGAGATACAGAGAGAGACAGACAGACAGACAGACAGACAGACAGAGACAGAGAAAGAGAGCAAGATTGCTATATAATTCCTGGCGCATCTGGTTTTCGGTCTACAGCTTATGTCTCAACTATCAACACTCTGTATTTGGATGTTGCGGAGATGACATCAGAGGATGATTTCGATGCTTTCCAAATTCCTTCGTTCTGTCGACCGATGGTGAATCTCGGACGAGGCCTGGAAAAGAAGAAACGCAGAGGAATTGTAAGCTTCTGAAATAATTTTAAAATGACTTTTGAAAAGCTCTATAAGTAATTCCCCAACAGCTGGTACGAGCAAAATCACGTGACCATGTACCTTGACCCTGACCTTGTCCTTGATCTTGAGCCTGACCCTGACCTTGACCTTGACCCAGGACCTTGACCCTGACCCAGGACCTCCAGAGACCCACAGGGACTTCCGGGGACCCTCGGGGACCCTGACCCTATCCCCAGGACCTCCAAGATTCCAGGACTTCGGCGGACCTCCATGGATCCAGGACTTTCGGGGACCTCCGGGGACCTTGTATTCAGGACTTCCGGTGACCTCGACCTTGGGGCATAGCAATTATTTGTGCTATATTGCGGCCTTGTGCAGAGGGGCTTGGCTTCCAGGCGGGCAAAGGAACTTGATCGCACCTTGGGCCCACTAACCGTACGCACTTGGTATACATTACTAGGCCCATAGTGGTAGGCTCTAAGAAACTCTTTAAGATTTTAGTGCACGCCTGATCGGGACTTTGGGAGGTTTATTTGTAGCTAAGTTGTTGGATGTCCTACTTAGATTACGATAAAGAAAATATTAGGCTTATGTCTTACTACAGAGTTTAGTTTCCGCTCATTTGAGACATTGCATTTGACAGCCGTGAATGTATCAGTTACATTTTTATATATTTTAGCCGAGTGGAAGTCATCATTTTTATTTCGATGACGTTGACGCTTTTGCTGGAATCTGACGTCACTTCCGGACGATGAAAGCGCTTTACAGCCTATTCTTATCACGCACATAGCTTGCAGATTTCTGCGAGAAACTGCGCACTTCGATTGTAGGCTATAACTCTGCTTGCTGAAGTTGAGTGTTGGTGTCGCATCAGATCTTGTGACGGATCTTCTTTGGCTATCGAGAGAATCTTCTTGTGATTTATAGAAAATTAAATACAAACTTTTTGCTAGTCCTCAGTGGAATCTTGTTCATTAAATCTTGTCTAAATTTTAGCCTTAAAGGTGTTTTTAAGGACGAAATGGTTAAAACAAGAACGCAATCTGCCTTCAAAAACACACATGTTTGTTATCTTTATTTGCCTCTTTTACGCAAACGCCTGATGACCATTTTATTCAAACACTTATTCATCGTGTTAGATCGTAGTGTGTCTTTTTTGAAGTTGTGCTTCATAACTAGGCTAAAGATTCTGCAGTTACCATATTAACATTTCCAAAAGATATAGGGTAGCATAACTACTAGAGCAGGACCTACATACTGTTGTTGGTCTATAATAGTGACAGGCGAGTCATTGGGGTTTCATTGCAATTACACGAAAAGATGGGTTTAAATTACTTTCAGGATTGGCCTACTGCACTCTTCACAGCTCGTTTCAGGTTCGACATGGATAGAAGATATCACCCCCGACTTGCGCTTCCAATTTGTCTTCTTTCAACGATCTCGTGGAAGAAAACTTAACACATAGGCTAATTATTACGTGATGATCAATAACTAATCAACTAAATTTATATTGCGCTATTTCTATTCGTAGGCGCAGTCAAAAAGAAACGTCTCGAGGAGGCCATAGAAAGAGACCCAAGAATCGGGGAAAACGAGCGGAGGGCAAGTGGGGCGTCGCTCCAGACATTGCGTCCAACAACCGGAAATGACTTTTGCTGCATAGCTATAGTCGCAATTGGAACCTTCACCTTGGGTGCTAATGCAAGTCGGATAATTGAGAACAAGAGGTTGATTGAGAACATGCTGGTCGAGAACAAGCTGGTTGAGGACAGGCTGACTGAGAACAGGCCGTAGTTGAGAACAGGCTGGTTTAGTACAGGCTATAGTTGAAAATATGCTGACTGAGAACAGGCCATAGTTGAGAACAGGCTGGTTAAAAACAGGCCATAGTTGAGAATAGGCTGGCTGAGAACAGGCCATAGTTGAGAATAGGCTGGTTTAGAACAGGTTGGTACCCCTTCAATGTAGAAAACGAACTGAAATTAATGGGAGCCCCTTGTACACACGAATAACGAATACATGAATGTGCTCTCAATGTATCCGTAGAATATCAGCCGTACTTTCATTAACGATCTTAGTGGTCTTTATTGATGAGAGGTTCAAAGTTATTGAGCTAGTCGAAAACGGTCCACAGTAAGTAGGCTTGTAGGCCACGCGGACATAGATCGTCTTAGGGCCTACACTTGGACCTTTTGACCTCGTGTTAACCAAGCAATAACTTTAGGTTTAAGCTCTTAACCCGCTCTGGTATGTAAGTTATTCTCATATCAGGAAAACACTCAGGATTAGTTTGTTGTTTAGACTTGTTTTGAGTTAGTTAGCTCACAGCCAAAGCACTTAAACTGTATGCAGCGAAAATGCGACCAATAATATTATAGAATAGTTACGAAACGTTGACGCTCTTATTTGAGCTGTTTACTGTTAGCTTATGACTGCTGCTGAGTTATTGAAAAACTACTGCAGAAGAGTTTCCATGCTTCGTCTTCTTTCATGTTTGTTATCCTGAGCTTGAATCGAAATCGCATGGAACGGACTATCAAGTGGTGAGAATCGAAAACCAATTGCATGACGTCAGATTGCGGAAGTAAACGTGACAGTAAAATGGAAGCAAAACTCAGCAAGGAATTCTTAAAGACAATGCTAATCAATGCAGTCAATAATAAAACATTTTCAAACGAAACATTTAATCAAAGCACACTTATTCAATAAGTCACCGCACTTACATGTATTAACGAGCAGTAATTCATTAAAGTAAATCTCAAACATAGTGATTATTGAAACCCAATTTAAGAGAAATATACAAAATGTCTGTCATTGATTCACAAACAAACAATAGGCCTACTTAGCTCTTGATTATTGACTTGAACAGTTGAGTGTGACGGTACAAATAAAAGGCTTAAAGCAAAGTCGGTGGCAATGAGTCTGGCATCAGAAAAGTCTTCGAGGCCTAGGACGAGAAGTCAGTCGTCTGAAAGACTGTCAGAGTCTGCGGCAATGAGCGTGACTTCAGAACATGATTTACCAGAGTCTCTGAAAATGAGTCCTCCATCAGTTGAGTCACCAAAGTCTGGATCAATGAGTCTATCGTCTGAAAGGTCTCTTCCGTTGACCCTGGCTTCTGACGGAAAGATCAGGATAAGGCCTGGAAACGACTCGAAAACCATTCCTGGAATCGCATCCTTCGATTTCAACCCTCAGCATTCGAACAATCAGCAGAGAAATCGCTCAAGTGAATCACAGCAAAACGACGGAGATAACAACAGCATAGGAAACAATTCATCAGGTTAGCTGACGACAATGGAGATAATTTATTCGTACTCAACGTCGAAAAATGGTCTTGTTCATATATATACGGACACATATATATATACATATGCATCTGTCCATATACACGTATGTATGGATGCAAATACATGTGTTTGATTACGTAGTCTAAGTCTATGCATAATTGCATATAATTATAGTAAGAAATTGGTGATTTGTACAACTGGGATAAAATTAATAGCAGTGCAAGGAACTGAAAGAATCAAGTAAATAAGTGGATTATTTTGCATACGATAATACACTATGGTACCCACTGCAAGTTACATAAAATGAAACATCAATTAATTATACGTGAGAAATATTATAAGATAAGTAGAAGGCCTTTAGCGGTTGAAATTAGTTTATTAAGGGAATATTCTGAGTGTGAGTTGTTGTCTGCAGTTACCCTAACCGGAAGTCTGGTCGCCGGACTCAACGGAAGTAGTCGAAGGAGCTCCATAATCGGCAACGACGTCAACAATAGGATCGCAGTAAGTACACGTTCAGCAACACACACAATCATTGACACGTCTTTAGCCAATGTCCTTTTACCATAAGCGAAAGAGCTACTACGAAACACTGAATGCGTAAATGAGTGTGCGTGTGTGTGTGTGTGTGTGGGGGGGGGGGGGTTTAGAGAGAATGGGTGTTGTCTGAAATTTCATGGAGCGTGCAACTGATATTCTAAGTTTACCTCCTATTGCGGAAAACTAGTTTTTATTAGATATACATTGTAGGTCTACAAGGTCAACGTGGGGAGCTGACTTAATTGTGTCATTTTCCATGGTACTTGTAGATTTAAGTATAATGATGTAACTTAATATAACCCAGTTTCCTGTAATCTTTCTTAATTAAGGATATGCCCCTACCTTAAACTTTTACGTTATTCACATTTCCTTAAATATATAATTATATAGGCATGTAATATTATATCACTACATATGTATGTTCGTGCAACCCATTGGTATGTTGGATGTATCTTGATTGATATACCTTTGTGTATTATAGACTACTTGGATATTGAGCTGTAATAGGCCGAAATGACAAGTCCTATATTAACCATACCAGACTTGCCTCACACTGTTGTAGATCTAACCTCGCCTTACTTAGGTGATCGTGCCTCTGCCTACCTACGAAATGATAGTGTTACCTAATCTTAGCTGACTACATGTAACTGTTCAGATTAGATTCATGGATTGGAATTTTCCTCCTAACATTTTCTCAGGATATGAGTCCGAGACATCATGCGGATGAGCTGAGGCGGCATCTGAAGGACGACAGTTCAAGGAGTTCGAAGAGTGTCACCTCCTCATCGTCTCTACCAAGAAGGAAGTCGCTGCAGCAGAGAAGCCTTCGCCAATCCCTTGAAAAACTCAGAGAAGACCTCGGAAGATCTCGCAAGTAACTATATGCTTGGTTGGTCACGGCGCTTTAGAAGTGATTGAAAAAGCATTATGGTCACCATGTATAACATTTATGTTGATGTTTAGGTTCATTTCCATCATCACCATCGTCATCATCATCATCATCACCAGCACCATCATCATCACCTGCCTCCGTCAGTTGAGATCACAGGTAACTCATTACGGGTCCGAGTTTCACCCACTTAACCACCGACGGTCTCATGAGAAAGACATCTTAGCTACCAAGATGTTCTGTTTCCCTACTACCTCTACTGAACCAAATCGTCTTTCTCTTCGCTTTACTGTGATTCTTCCTTTTACCCCCACAACAACAAAGCAGAAATATGCATTTTCAATTGTTGGTCCCTCACTTTGGAATGGGTTCCTTAACCACTGCGATTTGCTTCCCATGGTTCATTTTCATACATTTCACACAATAAAACGGCCCCTTTTGCTCGTTATGGAGTCGGAAGCGCTTCTGAGTAGTTATTTTGAAGGGGCGCAGAAAAGGTTACTCTACAGGTACCTTGAGCAAGAAGTCCCAGATAAAATAGCTGCTCATTGCAGTCGATTCATGCTTGGCAAATATATATTGATGTTCAATTAGATAATTAAATATTAACGACATGCATATTAATAGCAATAATTCGAACACCGCGACGAATTAAGCAGCGGTTGTGCAGCAATTACGTTGAGACGAGTGGGGTGGTGGATGCTCTTGACTGCCATCATCCACTCATTGAGTGATACGCTGGGTAACATTTAGTGCGAGAAGAGAAGTCGTCCTTTGCTCTCTAGTCACATTCAAGATCCAATCAAACCGATAAGCTACACTGTACGCATGTAACGCAAGCTTCACGTGTACATGTAGGTCAACATCGATAGAGTCCTAAGTGTGTGTACCGAAGGAGTTTCTCAATTCCATTGATTCTTTTTGCTTGCAAAGTACCGTCATAGGTTTCTTGTTATGTTCCACGCTTGTGATGCTACACAACCAGTCAACCATGTAAAGGAAAAGTCCAAAATATCCTTAGTGCATTCAGATTTCTGTGTTCCCTTCATTCCTGTTAAAATAGAGAATGAGAAATAGAAGAAAACGAGACGATAAATTGATGTAGATAGAGAGCAGGTTACCTGCGAGTCAATCAATAAAGAAATGAATGAATTGATTAATTAATAAACAATGAAAGACTTAATCTTTCTTACTGGTCTATTTAATTCTGCCTAGTTCTCTAACACATGCACACATTAGAATATCTTAGAGCTCTCTCTCTCGCTCTCTCTCTCTATCTCTCTCTCTCTCTCTCTCTCACTCACACACACACCCACACACCTACACACACA
>JAQFXW010003574.1:0-11790 GCA_034693945.1 Dendrobaena attemsi
TAAGTATTTGCCCGTAATTATTTACGGGTTAAAAACCAGGTTTTACCGTCATTTTTGACGGGATATACCTAGTACATCAGAATGTGCAGAAATGGACCCCCTAAAACATCTCAAGAGTTCACAATTATACAACAGTGGACAAACCTAGGTGTATACTTTGACACTATTACATGTCTTCGAGATCGCATAGATTTCCTCACTGGTGTCTAGGGTATAATCTGGTATAACTTTTGAATGGTGTGACTCAAAATGTGCAGAAAAACCTACATGCAGCTACCTAAAAGGCCATAATTATATTCCATACGAGGAAAAGAATTTACGAAAACCTAGGGGTCGGAATACCCCCCCCCTGGTAGCCCGAGGGTTAAGAAAAATGAGTCCTGATATTTTTTCGTACTCATAATTTCAGCTGCTTCGCGCCCCCGGTCTGCAATGTGAGCACACCCTAGTAAATTTTCTGGTTGCGCCTCTGCCTGTCTTGTATTATATGCTCGGTCTCTAAGTCCCTTTACTAATCCGTGTGCATCTGTTTCATGCGCTTCGTTGGCAGAAATATCTCCACGAACTTCTACTAATGTTCTGGGGGTAGGCCTACGCGCGGCTACTATTGATTTATGCTGAGATATCGGCAGCCGACTAGATTATCTGTTCGAATGCCATGAGAAATAAATCATTGAAAGGCCTGATTGTGTGGTTATTACTAACGACTATCTTCTCTTTCTGGGAAATTGGTCGATGCATGGCAACGCTGTCCGGTTTTCTAATTAAGAAGTTTTACGATTTCGGATAGAATGTATACGCTATCATGGGTAGTGTTGTAGTTTATGGCTTTTGCGTAAGATTCAATCGCTAAAGAAGTCATTCGCTTTTTATCAGACAGAAATAAATCGATGATCAGAAATAGCCTATTACCTCGCAATGAAATGACAAATATATCATTTCGGTCTAAATAGCCTAGCAACTTTATTGCTCACGTAAAGAAGACATGAAACGAAGGAAAACAGCCTATTCATAAAATTCTGTGCACTACAGTCTTATAAGTCAACGATTCCTAAATACGGTATTACCGTAAATATTTAAAGTAGTGCCTAGTCTACTCAAAGTGATCTCTTGGAAAGGTCTATGGTCTTGGTATAGGTAGGGTCTATGCATCTGTGCAGATAGGCTTTGTCTGTTAGTAGGCTAGCATACTCGTAAATATATCTGAAGTAAGTCTGTAACACGATATAGGACATGGGACCCCAATTGACTTGGCGTATCTGTGCGGTCGTTTTTCGTGCGGCTGCAGTGGAGGGTTGAGACGATCGGGTCTCATTAAGCTGGCACATATATATCCGGATCTGAAGCATGGTCTTGTGGACCTCGACCGACATCCGTGTATACCTATCAGACTGCAAATGAGTCTTAGGACTTCAGTTGGGAGGATGACTGACCACGGATTGATATGTAAATGGAAAGAGTCCAATCGTATAGGATCTGGCTTATTCATGAGCATTCTGTCGGGTTAAAGGAATGCAGCAGTCGAGAGAGAAGACTGGTTCCGTGTACATCATCAGACTCCTTCTTCTCCTCCTCCTCCTCCTCCTCCTCCTCGTCAACGTCGTTATTTCGAGGAGCTCTTCTGAACCCTCGGACACTTTCAACAGACTACAGTAAGTTATGTATGATTATCTCGAAAGCAAAAAGGCTGCGATATATAGTCTTCGATTGTCCTACCGTATTTGCCCGATGTAAGATTTTATGTAGCCTACGCGAAGGCCTATAAAATCAATCAATTAACCAATTACACTTAGGCCTATATTTGCCTCTCTAGTCTACAAATCGCAATCTTCGAAAAAGCACATAAATTGCTTCTGGTCATATCTACATATAAAAATGTGTACAATTACTAATTGATGTAAGCTTAGATGTACATGTATGTGTAACATTGCAGCGGTGTCCTATCCTATCTGTCTATTCATTTGAGCACCGGTGTACGTGTTACGAGTGCGTACGTCTGCGTGCAATCATTCATCCATTCATTCGGTTATTTATATAGCACCTCTTGAAACACGGACTAATGCTCATGAGAGTCTCCCAACTTCAGACTGTATAGCTTCATTATAATCGTGTCATTCTTCGGAGAACAAATTTAAAGGTGTTCTTGATTGATTGATCGAGAGAGAAATAATTCAAGCCTGAGGGATGATGATGATGATCATGATTGATTGATTGATTGATTGATTGATTTAGAATGTCAACTAAGACGGCTAAGGCGAAGTCCTGCTATACATAGGAACACCAGAGTAGCAGCAGCAGAGTTGAATCCGTTTCATGATCCTCATTTCATGACTCAACATCATTGCCCTGGATTTTAACCACAGACGATGAATTGTCTTCAGCGGTGAGAAAGAGCCAAGCCTCCTTCCTAGTTCCCACTCTGCCACCGTGGCTTACGTCTTCACAGCCCCCTTCCCGCCACCCCCCGGGTGTTCATTCCGCACCCGATGAAAGACCGACTGATAGAGAGAGGGCGCTCTATACTTCCACCTCGGCTACTGCTGCTGCTGCTACTGATGCCGGGAGGCTGAGAGCGAAAGTAGTATCAGCCGGACGGACGGATGAATGCGCGGATGCTGAAGTGAAGCCCGTGTGTCAGCCTCACGTACCCGATCGTACTGCAGTAGGCTTCAGCAGCAATGCCAGCTGCAGTTATTAGAGTCATGTGAATCAGAAGTCGCATGCACGGCTACTGTTACGACTGAAAATGCAAAAGCAGCTTTGAAACTCGCAACGTTGAGCTTTATGCTTTTAAATATGAAGTCATTCATCCGTGGCTTCTTCTTCTAAGTCGTTCCAGTACGTTGAACTGGTTCATCGTTTTAGTGAGATATATTACATAGACGATGCTGTTGTGGTCGATCGAGTTTACTTAAATTAAACAGTTTCGATTGTTGGATTCTAAACTTGGAATATTTTCTCGATACTCCATTCATTCATCTGTGGGGTATTTAGCTCGTTCTGGATTAAGTAGTCAATTGGATCAACAATTACGCTACGGTTGACTGATCAAATGGGTGTAGGCTGCGGAGGGATTAGGCTTGAAGGACTGAGGGTCACTTACTGAAGATTGAAGCACGTCGTTGTCAAGGGTGAAGGCGTGACCGTAGTATAAGCGTGAAGGGGGTGCGCGTTTACTATGCGCTTGAATGCCTTTCATCGGAATTTCTGGACAGTTTAGCAATGACGAGGGAAGAATTAGGGTGGATTGAGCGACTGTGGCTGTTGGTGTTGGTCGTTTCATGGATTCCGCTGATGCTGGTGCTGCTGCTCGATGTCGGTGATGCTAAAGTCCTCATCATTCAGGATCAGATGATGAAGATGACGGATAAACAGACCCTATCTACAGGTCAGCTGCTGCTGCTGCTGCTGAGATTAACGATCTCCAATTGCTTCATCATCATCTACACTTCTGTACACCTGTCTGTCTGTTGATTGGCATCTGCGCTTACCTGCCTTCTTGTGTAGCTGTATCTTCCTGTGTGTCTGTATCTTCCTCCTTCTGTCTATATTCTTGTGTTGACACAATGATGCCTACATCTGTTTGTCGATCTATTCACACTACAATCACAATGATCAGCATACTATATCCTGTATCCTACAATCACACTATATATATATATATATATATATAGTGTGTGATGTGATTATGTTACTATTATTGTATGATTATTATTTTCTTTTAGTATTATTTGATTATAAAATATAAAACTTCACTAACATTTTCTTTTAGAAACTTTTGGTTTTATCGTTTGTTTGCATTTTAATTTTATTCAGGCCTACTTATTCAAAAGCATGTTATCGTTACTTTTCCAGTAGGCCTACTCCATCGGTTTTACGAGGCTACAAACAGATGCGCTATGTCATGCTGTTCTTTAAATATTTATATGAATATATAGGAATAATTATGCGATATGACGATATATACACCATTTCTAAAAGAACTGTGCAAATCTGTTTCTATCAGAACTTCGTCAGATCAGATCAGATGATGAAGATGACGGATAAATGGGGAATGAGATGAGTGAGGTGGTTTCCCGTTGCCTTCCTCACAGACATGTAATTACGAGTACGCAATTTGTCCAAGGTCGCTACTTAGCGGCTCAAGTGGGGTTCGAACCTGCAACCCTTAGGTCACAGGCACCGAATATTTATATAGGATATATAATTATATAATATTATATATGTCATATATATATATTATATCATCACTTCGCATGCCAAGGAATGGCGCTGTCATAACTCTACCATTTGGGTCATAGACTTCTTTGACCCAACGACAGAGGGTCTTCTGAATAATTCATTTGGCAAAGACAGTTTCGTGTGCCGTTGACAACAGCTTGGCGTGCTGCTATTTGTTTATGCCTCTGCTTGTTTGCCTGTGTGTCTCTGTATCTGTGTATTCTTTGCCTGGCTGTCTTTCCATCTATATGTATGTCTGTCTTTCAATCTGTTTGTCTGTCTGTTTGTCTGTCTGTCTGTCTGTCTGTCTGATGTGTGTCTGTACGTGACTTACTTATACTATTCAGACATGCAGAACTTGTGGGATAAGTCAACTGAAAACAACCGCAGAGAGAGAGGGAGGGCGAGATAGAGAGGGAGAGAGGGAGAGAGAGGGAGGGGGAGAGAGAGAGAGAGAGACAGAGGGAGAGAGAGAGAGACAGAGAGGATGAGGAAACGAGAACTCTCATCAGAATTCAGTGTCTCGCAGAATTATTGGAGTTACTTTTACGAATAGAATCTGACGACGTAGAACCACAACTGAGTCACACGCAGCCCCCCTCTCTTCACAATGCTCCCATGCAGAACTGCTAATCGTAGACCTACTCTGACAATATGCCAGTTACAAGCCAGGATGACGGAGGAGAGTAACGCTAATGGCTCTCTCTCTCTTTCTCTATCTCTCTGTCTCTCTGTCTCTCTGTCTCTCTGCCTCTCTGTCTCTGTCTCTGTCTCTCTCTCTCTCTGTCTCTCTCTCTATCTCCCTCTGCAAAGACCGCAATCCAGCAGCGGAGGCCTAGAATCCTAGATGATAGATGAGACTTGGAGGTCGTCTACGTCCCGTTGCATCTAAAATACAAGTTATGGATGCATGGCAGACACATCTTAGTATTCTAAGTAAGGACAACTGACTCTGTTACCCCTCTGTCTAGTTTTGTGGTCATCCATTGTCAGAACTTGCCTTCCTGGAAATCTTATGCAGAACAAATTTTATATTAAATCATGAAAACAACTAGGCCGACAGTCAATACAGTGCAATTGAATATGGTTCTACAGAATCTACACTGTCTGGTTTCCGATAATAAGAGAGGAAAATCTCAGCCCAAGATTTTTGCTGTCAAAGTGAGGTTCAAATGAACACTCACATAGCCTACATAGGCCTCTATCAGAAACAATGGCCTCAAAGAGATAACTTAATCGTGATGCCCTCATTATAATTTTTATAACTGACCTAAAACTACCTATACTAGACATTAGAAACTAATTGACATTTACCACTACAGCTGTGGTCTACGGCGTCCTTGTAATGGGCCTAATGGCATGGCTACATCTCGGCGCTATATCAATTGTTGGCATAATTACGTCCTATTATTATTAATTTCTCTTATGATCTTCAAATCGCCAAAATTGCTTGGAGACGAAAGATGATGATCACCAGGAACGGTTGCGTCTCGTCGATCAATTCTGACCAAAGGATCGAATGTCCCATGAAAAGCGAATGCGTCAAAGCGTTGGATGCTAATAAAGCGAGATACACTGAGAAAATAACTCTAGCTTCTCTGGTATCTCCGGATATACGAGTCAGGTTATTATTAATATTAATATTAGGTCTAATATTAATTAATATTAATATTAATATATCGCTATTCTTACTTCCACTAACGCTATTGCTCTTATTATAGTCTAATTTCTATATATGATTTCTCCAGGTTTTAAAATTAGGGAAGCCTTACTTTGAACTGGCTTTAGTCTTCGCAAATGGTTTCGTTGATGGCGATCCGGTGCCAGAAGGCCAATATTTCGACAAGAGGAACTGCTGCTCTCAACTTAAATCGAAATTAAGATGTGCTAGAATTTTAATTAGTTCGTAGAAACTGACAGCTGCGCTCGATGAAGGACCTCTCAGAAGAGCCGAATAAACGCCGTCTGCCTACACAGCCGTGTTATGTGTTGCATCATAATGAAGATAATGAAGACTATGGCAGGTGAAGACTGAGACTCGAAGGAGTAGGGGCAGCTGAAGACTATGGGTATGGGTAGGGGAGCTGAAGACTGTGGGTATGGGTAGGGGAGCTGAAGACTAGAATGGGTAGGGACAGCTGAAGACTCTAAAGTATATGGACAGCTGAAGAGTCGAGGGGGTATGGGTACCGGGCTCTAAGCAATCGCAGAACTTAGACAGCCATAGGAAGGCAGCAATCTGTTCCGAAACGAACGCCCACAAAGCATAAAGCTATCGCAGTAAATTAATGTCCTACGGTTCCACCGAACGCACAGAGGACGTCGTCTAGTGAAACAGCGATCAATCAGAGTCTCTGTCGATCCAAGGATTGCCTTCTAGATCCAGAAGACAATCATCCAGACCAAGTGGTCGTAACGAACTTCGTAGTTGCCTTATTTCAACATTAGCATAATAATTATGAACTTCTGTTTCATCTATATAATTGGTTATACGCCTTATTGTACGGCGACGCTCTTCAATAATAACAATAATAATAATTTAACCTTTGGCAGCCATACAAGGCGTCCGATTCCTTATAGGCCTAGGGAGCATGACTTTGAACTCCCGATTAAAAACGATAAAGACTATATTTCCAGCGCATTGTACAAACGAGGGCGTAAACCTCTACTCTGACTTGATGTCTAACCTCTTCACTTTCTTTATTTTACTTAATTGTCAATGTACACAGCGACTCGGTTTGTCATCCTGTTTTTATAATAACGAATATATATAAATTATATACGTATATATCAATTCAATCGACGTGGAACTTCTCTTCTAACATTTGAGATCTAATCATCGACTCTTCTTAAAATAATTATTTTCTACGCCTATTTATGCCTGGTGTTGTTAAACAAAAGCACTCACAAAGTTCACACAGGTAATAATTAATTAAAGAAAATGTCATTCTTAATGACTTTGTACACGGTCACACACGTTGCTTTATAGGTGTAATATGTAATCATTTCTTTGTTGCCATGATATATTATATTCAGTTGACATGAATCAGTTGACCATCTGCATATTATGCAATGTATACACCATTCCAACTTATTCTCAGGCTGTGACAAAGTATTTCCTCATCCACAGAAGACAATGTCCGTTTCTGCTCCTGACGCTGCATTCACAGAAGATGGCGATGATAGAAGATTTGGAGAGAATAGTTTCTCTGCCGAAGTCTCTCTTCTGCTTATCTTATCTCTCGGAGAGAGAGAGAGAGACAGAGGGAGGGAGAGAGAGAGAGGGAGACAGAGACAGAGACAGACAGAGAGAGGGAGAGGGAGAGAGAGGGAGAGGGAGAGAGAGAGAGAGAGAGAGAGAGGGAGAGAGGGAGGCAGAGAGGCAGAGAGAGAGAAATCCGTAGATCGTCCGATGATAGAAATTGTCCACAGCTAAAATAGAAATCGACTATAAATCATAGGATGCAGATTTTGATCGGATAGAAATTGGGTTTCTCGACAGCACAAGCCTCGTGAGACAAAACTATATATCGTAAGACACTGAAACAGTCACGTGGTAGGCTTACATATATACGTGGACATATGCACATGCAGATATGCAAGAAGAGAGAGGAGAGGGAGACCGCGAGACAGACAGAATTCGGCGTTAACATAGACGAAAGGAAAAGGTAAAGAACTGAGGGGTTGAATGGACGTGGAAAGAGAAGGAAACTGAGGGGTAGAATGGACGTGGAAAGAGAAGGAAACTGAGGGGTAGAATGGACGTGGAAAGAGAAGGAAACAGAAGACTGAATGGACGTGGAAAGAGAAGGAAACAGAAGACTGAGAGATGAGGGTCTTTGATGATGTCCTCCTGACCGTATATACAAGTATACGGTTGACATTGATTTTCCAGTGGGACAATGGAAGAAAAACTGCTGCTGCTGCTCCATCCTAAGCCGCAATCCTTCGTTCCTGACACGTAACAGTCGATGAGGATTGGGTCAACATGCCAACCACTGGGGCAGGGGCTGCAATGGGTGGCGCAGGGGCGTTGATCGATGATTCATCGATGACTGACGGCGGTGACCTTGTCCTCTCCCATCTCTCCCTCTTCTCCCATCTGTACGCCCGATTGCACGGCTACGTCAGTCTCGTCGTCTGTCTGCTCGGCGTTGTGTCCAATGTCTTCATCGTCATCGTCCTGACACGCAAGGTCATGGTCAACCCGACGAGTCGCATCCTAACCGCCCTGGCCGTGTCTGACCTTCTGACGATGTCCTCCTACATACCGTTCGCCTGCCACTTCTACATCCTCCATCGACCAGACTCCAGCCACGAACCTCAGCGCAACGGAGTCCACTGGATGCGATTCTTCCTCGTCCACGTCCACCTGTCCGTCACCGCCCACACCGTCTCCATCTGGCTCGGGGTCCTGCTCTCCGTCTATCGCTACTCCTACGTCAGGGACCCGGGCAGCGGAGGCGCCGGTCGCATCGGATGCACTCGGTCCGTCGTTAGCTACGCCATCGCAGCCGTCTACGCCCTGTCCGTCGTTGCCATGATCCCCAACTACATGTCCCTTCGAATCGTTCGTCTCCCTGCAGACTCCGCCCCCAACTCCTCCTCCTCCGCTTCTGTCCAATCGAATCGAACCTCAATCGACTATGACGTCATCGAGAGGCGAGACGTCATCTTCGCTGCTCGGCAGACGGACGACGACGTAGCTTATTATGACATCACGAGTGTCGACGCAATGGACGCCGGGAGCGCAGACGGGGCAGGAGGAGGAGGAGGAGGAGGAGGAGGAGGCATCACTCGCATCAACTTCTGGATACATGCTCTGCTCGTGAAGCTGCTTCCGTGCGCCCTTATGTCCGTCTTCGGTCTTCTGATCGTCTGTGCTGTTCGGACGACGCATCGCAAGGGAACTCAGCTGAGGAAGAACTCGACGAGGACAGACACAGTGACTCTACGTCGTCGAGAGAGCAATCGAACGACATCGATGCTCGTTGCTGTCATCCTCCTCTTCCTTCTGACCGAACTTCCTCAGGGAATCCTCGCTCTGCTCAGCGGAATCCTCGACGGATTCTTCGAGACCTACTACACTCCGCTCGGGGATCTCATGGACATCGTTGCTCTCATCAACAACGGAATCAACTTCACTCTCTACTGCTCGATGAGCGATCGCTTTCGACGAACCTTCGTCGGTCTCTTCTGCAGGGGATGCGGCGGGGGCGGCGGTGGAGGCGGTGGAGGCGGAGGAGGCAGCGGGACGGACTCCCCTAGGAACGTACGGCGAGAGATGGTCACCCTTCGAACGATCATACTGACCGCCAATGTACACGACCGTAAGACCGACAGACGACGCATTCTTACGTCCAGCAACTGATCACAGATCATATCTACAGTAAACACGTATACCATAGCATTCGATTATTACGAGCAATTGCTCATTACGACTCTGTAGAATACTTCTAGGCCTACATGTATCTACTACAGTATAATAGTTATAGGTCTACACTCTTACTAAGATTCCGGTACCGTAACACTCTGCAATCGTTTAAATATACGCAATTACACATTTAATTTAGGCCTATACGATCCTCCAATATAGAGGAGTGACCGACCATCAGCAATGAATGTGCCTCACAGCATTGGATAAATAAGCATGACGTGCGCGTATAAGGGTCTAGAAGGTCTTCGTCTCAATCTATCTGGGTACGTCGTCATCGGGCTTCGAGAGAGAGCGCCTTGGAAATACGCTCCATACGACCGATCAGATGCGTGAGTATCTACATGCATTGTAGACCTATATAGGGGCATACTAACATCACACGCACCTCAGAACTTCTCTTTTTGCCCGTGCTGGGGTCGGGAGCGCCTCTGAGTAGTTGCCTTGAAGGGGCGCTATATAAATTATTGTAATGAATGTAACGAATGAAAACATGTGGGCATATACGTGTATTCACCTACATGCCAGGCATGCATGACTATAGTCACCGTACAATTATGTGGGTATGTTATTTTTATTGTATTATTATATGCAGGAATTTACCATTGAGCTCACATTGCTGGACATAATGTACATGACCCATTGACTCAACCAAGTCTGTTCAATTTGCTTCGTAATTGAGTAATACGGGCTATACAATCCTGTTAGCTACAGAGCCACTAATATCTGAACGGACATACTTTTATAGCCTAAGACTCTTGGTTTCTGAATGTTACCCTTAAGATGATAATCGCCAAGCACCAGCAGTATTTCTCGCGCTGAAGCGACAAGTTTTGAAAGGTTATTTATAAATTATAATCATTTGTATTACTTTCAAACTCAGTCGACGATTGCTCATATTTAAGCTAAAGATAGTCTTCCTTGACTGCACATCACATCCTAAGTTTAGCTGATCCAATTTACGATATGATTTCATGCTAGAACATGTTTTGTTAATTCATGCTAATAAGTAGCTTACATTGACGTTAATTCATTTCTGCGTTGCAATAAGCTGCTATTTATTGTCTAAGCATTTGTCTGGGATGATCTGATGTCGAGTGCTTTAAATTATTGCTTCCGTATAAGCTGAAGCAGGCGAATATGGCTGTAGCTAATCCCTGCAGTCTCTGCGGCTTTCGTACGATGGCAGAAGAGACATCGATGTGCCATCTTTTCCTAATGGCATCATCCGAGTGGGGCTGTTAAATGTATGGCTTTGAATTTGTAGCACATCAGTTAGCACAAGACGATGCAGAGTAAGTATAGGAGAAGTCGACGGTGGCAGAGGTCCACGCAAACACACGTAGAATCAATCAACAGCCGGCAGTTCCTGCTATGTATGGGTCATGTGTCATTATCTCGATGTGGACCATGGTAGAGAGATGTAGAACGATGGTTGTGCATCTTTAAGAACAAAACGAGTTCCAGAATGGCTATTACACAAGAAACAATAACAGTCTCACTGTTCTTCACAATTCA
Source organism: Dendrobaena attemsi (assembly GCA_034693945.1). NCBI lineage: Eukaryota > Metazoa > Annelida > Clitellata > Crassiclitellata > Lumbricidae > Dendrobaena > Dendrobaena attemsi. Next base: position 11,174 of record JAQFXW010003574.1, read on the forward strand.
GACTGACGCGTGGATTAGACCCATCGACATATAATAGATATCGATGATTAGACCTGTCAATGGTGACCATCAGAACGCAAATCAGCCAATAATTATAGCCTAAAGCACTCCTCGACTATCTGCTAAGTCTGCCTTCAAAAGCCATCGATGCATAGCCACAGTCGTTAGCAACTGCAAGTATCACCCGATTCACAACAGTTTCCAGAACAACTTTCAATCTTTCTCATGACGCAAAATGAGTAAATGACTGAATATTAAGTTAATATTCAGCAAAATATGGCCGAGGTAGGCCCTATAGATGGAATTTTATTCCGTTTTAAAAAGAAACGTCGCTTAAAAGTCTCTGGTGTTGCTCTTAGCGTTTTTAAATGTGACCAACTAATTATTATGCGGGATTCTGCTGTTGGAATTGGGTTGGGGAGGTAAAGTCTACCAGTACATTTGAAATAAAAAATTCCATACTTTGCTTTCAGTGACTGTGTGAATCAAGCATCTGTCCCACACGTGATATGTATATTTATGTATAACGTTGCGCGGGTGAAGCGTTAACACTGCGCTACTTGCCGTTTCGGCTTCCGTAGGCTATTTATAATTATAATACCGACATACATAATTCG
>JAQFXW010003575.1:0-11789 GCA_034693945.1 Dendrobaena attemsi
GTCCTGTGACCTGGAACGGACTCCCTCTGGAGCTGCGCTGCCTCCCTCGGGTTTTTCCTTCGCCATTTTATGGATTGTTTAAAACTGTTTTCTTCCGCACGGCCTGGGTTGGGAGCGCCTCTGATTAGAAACCCTGAAGGGGCGCTATATAAAGTTTGATGATTGATTGATATATATAGCATGCGCTCAATCAACTCACACATCAATCAGTCCATCAGCCAGAAGTGGCGGATCTCCAACTCTTAGAAAACTCTTAGGCAATGATATTCGCTTTCTGTCAGTCACCCAGTCAGTATATTATTCAAGCAATGAATAGTCATCAGTACATTTGATCAAATCTGCAGTTAATGTGTACAAGAAAAGCAAGCAAGCAATAGTTATTAGTCGGATGTTCAATTACTGTTCAATAGCCTAATTTACTCATTATTCAGTAATCATTTACTTCGTAATTCATTCAATTACAGTGTTTAGGCAGTCATGTAGCTAGGCGTATTTAACCCCTAAGTGACTATATATATTGACTATATATATTTATGTAAATTATATACTGATCAGTCTATACATTGTAGCTCTAGGTCATTAAAGAGGACACAATAACAATAAACGAATATAATTATATACAGTTATATTCGATGCTTCTGAGTTATTCGTCTTCGTCTGCTGCAGGCGGCAATGTTTCTGCATCTGACCGGTCAGATCATAATGGTCAAGGTGGATCTTCCTACATCAGCCCAGAAGGTTCAAATCCAAGATTTGATGCAGGTCTGTCTGGTTTATAAAAGCAACAATCTTCTATTTATTACATTGCTCAACCAGCGGTGGCGGACTCTGTCTAAAACTGAAGCTTATCAGTCAAATCTAGAGCCACTAAATTTGATTTCTACCATGCGGTTTAGTCTAAATGTATCGAACACGGCTCATCTATAGTCATTTCTGTTAACCGAATCACATTTAGGCGACGGGTCTCTTCTTGTAGGCTGAAATCTCATCGTTCAGACTGCGGATCTCAAGAGCGATAGAGAGAAGCACTGCTGAGATAGAGGGGTAAACGAGATAGAAAGATAGAGACAAAGAGACACGAAGGCAGAGGTGGTTACCATAGGCAGGTCGCTATCTCTTTTGAAATCCTTTAACGCGAGCCTTCCATGTTAAAAATTGAATAGCGTAAACTTCCAAATACATATATTTATGACTTCACGCATCGACATGTAGTTACATTCAAAGTCTAAACAATAGAAATGAGCTTCTGTTTAATTTCTTTAGGGGTCAATGACGGCGACGGATTGGCTGAGGTGGCATTTACCTTTGACTGTCCCTGTGAGTTCCTCTGTCTTTCCACTGACCTTCAGGGGAACAAGGTCAACTGCTATTGTCCCCTCAATAAGATGCTTGCCGAAGACGGAGTGAACTGCATTGGTAAGAGACTGTCACGAAGGTGCTTCGTAAATAAATTGTAGTTCGCAGGTTTCTGTGTCTAAAGGAATTTTCAACAGTTTCAATTTCTGATGACCTGAAACCTGTGAAAATTGGTTTAAAAATTTCTCACAATTAGCTCTGATTTTCCTAAATAATAAATTAATAGTAATTAATATCACACAAATATGGAAGCTAGAAAATTAACGCTGCAGTGTTTCAGGAAACATGTAGGCCTAATAAATGAGCGTTATTTAAACGTTAATAGACAAAAGGGTACAGTCTTACAGAAATAATTAAATTAACGAAGCGACGTAGAAAAGTCATGAACATTGTCTTGGAATGCTGTGTTACATAGTCTTCTCTTCCAGAAAAGACAGATGCAGTGCTACCCAGTCATACGAAGACGACAGAGACCCCATCGATCGTCTTCCGTCCAGGGACAATAACCGCTGTAGCCATCGCCTGCTTCGTGCTCGTTGCCATCCTCACCAGCACCATCCTTCTGAGTGAGTTGCTGAAGCTGCAGCTCCAGTTAATTCATCAATCAATAACATTAATTATCAAAGTCTGGTTTACCATAATGCTCTAGTCTTACCTTGTCTTAATGAAGTTAACGTCTTATCCGTATGAAGCATAAATATATAATTATTGTGTATAATGTATATTTTAAAATGCGTGGATCAAAGACAACGGCAGTAACCTTGTTACTTAGTAGAGCCGAGGGCAGCAGTGTAGTTTCAAATAAGCATTAGGCTAACGACTGCATATCCAAATAGGCCAGAGTTGAACTTCCGGACAACGTGTGTGTATGTGCTTAGTTTTCCATCACCGTCGTCAGCGCTTGAAGGCGGAGCGGTTGCTGAGGCTGAGTAACCCGGACAGCTGCGTCGGTCAGCTGCGGAGTCTAACTGGGATGCAGATGAGGGGAGCAGGAGGAGCAGGAGGCAGTGGTGGTGGTGGAGGAGGAGGAGCTGTTGGGGCGCAAGGCATCGTCACAGAATACAACCCAAACTACGACTTTGGGGAGACGAAGTGTACCATACAGGACCTCAAGGAACTGTCACGTGACAGATTGGTTCTCGTCAGGTAGGTCAGTGAATGGAAGGATGGATTAGTGGATGGTAGATGACTATGTCTGGATGAGTAATTGAATAGGTAAGTGTGCATGCGGGACGGTAAGTGCATAGCTTGATTGATGAATGAGTGGATGATAATTAAAGGAGGTCGGAAACACATTAAAGCGAATGAACGAGCAAACTTGAGTAATGCATGAGCTCTTGTCAAAAATGCGACACTTTTTTAACTCTATTTTTCGTTGATCCGTCCATATAAAGATAAGTCTTATTTCCGTGCGAGGCACTACTTGAAAATAAAGAGTCGACTCATATGACTTCGTTACCAGCAGACCTGTTGTAGCTGTTATTTCGCTTCTGCTTTGTTTCTAGAGCACTGGGTCAAGGTGCCTTTGGAGAGGTCTACCAAGGATATCTAAGCACACGAGAATCAGGAACTATAGCCGTGGCGGCCAAGGTCAGGAATTCTCTTCCGTTCCATATATAATTATAGATCCATCAGATTACTTCACGTCAGACAGCTGATCTATATACTCCATGTGCGTCTATATATTCAGAGTCTACCTGCCAAATTTCATAAAAAATATTTCAAACACAACAAAATTTATTCAACTTTTAGTGACGTCACTCACTATTTTTGATGGCTCAAAAATCACCCTGCAGGATAATTCAAAAAAAATTTCGCTGCGTGTTTTGCTAATATTTCGGTAAAAGGTAGGAATTTTAAAATAAAATTTTACAGATTTATAGGCAATTCATGTCTACGTATAGGAGCCAAATTTCGCCGAAATATTTAAAATAGAACAAAATTTATTCAACTTTCAGTGACGTCACCCACTGCTATTTTGATATTTCAAATAGCGTTTAACAGTGTTTGATAATATTTCCGCCGGACGTTAACATATTTTAATTAAATTTCACAGACTTAAAGGTAATTCATATTTACATGTAAAAACTACATTTTATCAAACAGTTACAGCACTTTTAATGAGTCCACCTACGGTAATCTGATGATTTAAAAAAAGTATAACGCAACAAATGTTACAAGAGAAAGTGCTGTTACTTTCGTTAGGCTTAAAATATGTCAATGACATTTGGTCCATGAATGTAACAAGAGAAGTGCTGTTACTTTCGTTAGGCTTAAAATATGTCAATGACATTTGGTCCATGAATGTAGATGTTAACTACTTTTAAGCCTGTAGAATTTCATTAGGTAATAGTTACTTTTAGTGAAAATATTAGAAAAAAACTGTTAAACGTTTTTGAACCATCAAAAAACAGTTGGTGACGTCACTAAAAGTTGAATAACTCTTGCTATCTTTGAAATATTTTCGTGAAATTTAGCAGTTACATGTATATATGAATTGCCTTTTAGACAGTATTTTTTTGGGAAAAATTCCTAATTTTGACCAAAATATTAGGAACAAACGTAGGGGGTTACATTTTTGGTTCACCCAGTAGATAATAGATTGTGATCAGAGTCGACGACAGAATGGTCATCAGTGTATACTGTTTAGTCGTCATCACCATCGTCATCTACATTCTAACATCATCGTCACCATTATCTTTGTGAGCATCATTGCCGTCATTATTAAGATCGTCAGAAGCTTGTGTGATTATTCAGCCGTGATAAGAGATCAATGACAGCGGTCTTTGCCTAATGGTGCCATATTCTGGGAACTTGGGATGCTAGCCTATACCTCTTCACGCAGTTATTGCTTTTTTCAATACACTGCCATGGTTTGTGGCCACTAAAATATTATCGTGTAAATAATAATTACAATCGTTACTTTGCTTTCGTTACGTGTCATAATAGAAATCTTTATTCTAGACGTTGCCAGCTCTGTGTACAAGTCAAGCCGAAATGGATTTTCTTATGGAAGCCTTTATCATGAGGTCTGTTCCATCTGAAGGTTAACTTTTCCAGTTGTTAGTCTTGTTGTTATAATTAATTCTTATGTAATATATACTATATAGGCCTACAAATGTTCTATACAGGAAGGATATGTCCATGCAAGGTTGGGTATGTAAGCCTATACAGGACTTTGATAGATATCAAACATACTTCTGATATTATATTTATATTATCAAACATACTTCTGATATTATATTTATATCTTCGTTCTCTTATTTCCATTCCGTCTCCGTCTATTCCTCCCTCTCCTTTGACACCTCGTTTCCTCCACCTCCTACTTATCCTCCACCTCTTCCTTTTCCACCACATCCTCCTCTTTGTCCTTCTGTTAATTCTTCTTATTCTTTCTGAAAGTTTTCAACAATAACGTTTTGATGTTGCAGTAAGTTCAGTCATCCGAACATCGTTCAATTCCTTGGCGTCTGTTTCGACAAACATCCGAAGCTGATCGTCCTTGAACTTTTGAACGGAGGTGACGTCAAAACCTTTCTACGAGAATCTCGTCCAACGCTCGTGAGATTTCGATCCTAGTCATCAGTTACGACACTATAACAACGACTACAATCTGTGACAACTAATTATTACTTCTATTGCACTTATGAGGCCTATTATACATGTAGGTCTGCTCTGGTTAAATGCAATAGTATGCATTAAGATGAGAGAACTATGCTGGACGCGAGATCTCTAGGAATCACTGAAATCAGTCAGACTTATTCTACTATAACTTGACAACTGACCAAAGGAGAGTCAGACACTTGTTCATATATAATAGTCATCATCATTCACAATATCGTAATCATTCTCAACATTAGCAGCTCCTGAAATCAGTCAGATTTATCCTATTATACCTGTAAATGTCTTGAGCCATTCCAAAATCTGAAATCTTCGCGTATGGCTGACTTCAGGACCTGCTAATATTGACAATAATTATGATACTGTGATGAACGATGATGGCTATTATGATTAGGACAATGTTGCTGATGACGATGATGATGATGATGATGACGACAATGATCGTGACGATGGTTGGTGTCAATTGGTGATAATAGTGGTTAAGGATATCTGATTGCAGCTTCTGTCAGTCTCTTGACAGCTTCATTATTATGCTTTCCATTGTTTTTTATTCCCGCTCCATTGTCATTTCTATGGATGCTTATAAAAGAAGTTCTTTCTCTGATGTACACTGACTGAATAATTCTTGTTACACATCAGGAACATCCATCAACTTTGACTTATCTGGATCTCATTCGATTATCACTAGATGTCGCTCATGGCTGCGAATACTTGGAACTCAATCACTTCATTCACAGGTATTGTTATCTACTTGGCATAAGAAGATACGACAGTTTAAGATATTTGTTACACTACATTACGTTGTGAAAATTATTTTTTTTACTTTTACTTATTTATTCATATATTTCTATACCGCCTCAATGCCTTATATAAGCCTACGGCAACTTAATTTAAGTCATAGTCAACATGCACGAAGCGCCAAGAGCATATGTGAGAAAAGAACTTGGGTCTGAATCGAACCCGCAACCCCTCTGTCGCGAATAATCTGAGACTATCCCACTAAACCACCGCGCCCCACACACGCATTTTAGCTGCCATTAAGAATTTGTTATATTGAACATCATTACAGAAGTTTTTTAAGTTTTTCTGGGTGTTATTGGAGTCTAACTATAGACGTTGCTGCAATGCATGCTGCAGGACAAGGGTTCATGTCGCGGCGCCCATTCAAATCGATAGACCATGGCCTGTAGTTCTGTGGGTCACTGTGTTAAATTAAAGATTGTTTGTAGACCCAGAGAAATGCGGCTAACTTAAGTGGCGATATTAGAATCGTATAAGTCGCATGCTTATCGACTGAAGAAGTTGCTTATAGACTGATCGACTTCTCGGGGTAAACACAAGTAGCCCAGCCCTAGTCTACGTTTATTAGTCCTTGGACAATTCATTGAAAGATGGACAGGGTCGAAGCTGTATAAGATAGCTATACCGTAATCATGTAGGGTTGTAGCCTTGTAGGCCTACATTTGTGTATAATGTACAGTGTATGCATGTAAAACAGTCTGCCAATATTTTGCAGCTATTGCTGTCACTCAAGAGTATATACTGTCCCACCAATGAATCATTGTGATACTTGGCGTTCGTGTTTTCAGAGACGTCGCAGCCAGGAATTGTCTTCTGACAACCAAAGGTCTCGACCGAGTGGCAAAGATTGCAGATTTTGGAATGGCTCGAGACATTTACAGGTCGGCTATATACACTAGCATAATATACATCTTTCCTATCAATCAATGACGTCTATTCTACATTACAAACTTACACTACTTTGAAGTTGATTCGCCCTGAAATTTGTAGTCAACAGTAGGCTTATGATTTGAGTAGGCCTACAGTAACTGGAGTGATGTGAAGATGCTTGGCGTCCTATTGACAGCGCGGACTAGGCCTATAGGCCACAGGATAGGCCTAAGCTTCGGCTTAGAGGCTTTAGTTGGGAGTTAATAATCAGCCATTTTACCTCAACATTCTCGAGCGCTCTAGCCTGTCAGTCGAGATTTCATGTATCCTGCAAAGCAGTAAACTTGTTGTGTTGCACTGTTTAGGTAGACCTATTAAAAATTAGTGCATTCATTCGTTCGTTTGTCGTTCGATCGGCGCTCAATTACTCTGTTTAAACTGATTTAGAGCGGACTACTATCGCAAGGGAGGAAAGGTCATGCTTCCGGTTAAGTGGATGCCACCGGAGGCTTTCCTCGATGGAATATTCACATCCAAGACAGATGTTTGGTATGCATTTAAAGCTGATCACTTATCTCTTTTACTGTTGCATTCCTAGCTATATGTAATTGCATGGCTAAGTGATCAGTTAGTTAGGCTTATTTACTGACTCCATTAATTATATAATTATTTAATTAATCACTCAAACATTCAGTCGGTCAGGAAGTCAATTAGTAAGTCAGTTTGGAAGCTAGTCAGAAAGTCAGTAACTCATTCATTCAGTTTCCGAATTTCACTTATTTTCTTTAAACCAACTCAAACAACTTTTACATTTGCAGTCTAGACGAGTTAAAGACGACATTGCTTTCAAGATACACCTTACAGCGTAATAGAATTTATATGGCGCTTTTCAACAATGCATAGCCTTTAGGGTCATCATACATATTGTATAATTTATTAAGTACATAGGCCTAATATTAACGTAATTATATTGCGCCAACTTAAATCTGTGCGACAGGTCGTTTGGCGTACTCCTTTGGGAGGTCTGCTCCCTCGGCTATATGCCCTACCCCGGCCGGGGCAACCAGGAGGTGATGGAGCTCGTTACAGCCGGAGGTCGCTTAGAAGCCCCCAACTCCTGCCCGCGATCAGTCTATGACTTAATGGTCTGCTGTTGGATGACGGATGCAGATCAGAGACCCTGCTTCCGACATGTCATCGACAAGCTTAAGCGATGCCTTGAAGTAAGTTAGTTAACTATTGTGTCGGGCTATTTATAAACAGGCCTCGAAAGTAAAGGTTCACTAACTTCACTTATTCAGAGGCTTCATCAAACTCGCATTTGACATGACTTGTTTAGCTAAGCTTAATTAATACTAAACAACCCTTGAGATCTTTGCTCCCCAAGCCTCTCTGCTCACACACGTAAACAATAAACAAATAATCCAAACAGAGATAGGGGAAGACCAGTTGAATAATTGGACCTAGGCCAATATATAGACAACTGAAAAGAACCCAACGTTGGCCATGCCTATATTGTTTTGGAAGCCCATAGTGACGGGAGGGTCTGGTCTAGGGGCGCCAAAAATGATCAGGACGAGCCTGGGGGGCGATTCGCCCCCCCCGGATCTATAGGTAAATCCTCCACTGGATATGGTACTCTGAGTTTCCGATCCCGATTTAGATCCTTAAGCACCGTTATCCAGAACAGGACTATCCTGTCAACTGAGTTCTGACAGTTAGGCCTATGTACTAACACTGATGGCCTTTTATGTTTTAGGACCCGGAAGTTCTTCGTGCCAAACTTTCGGTCTTCCACTTCTCGAAGTTCCCAACCCCTGCAGACGAAACTCCCTCTAGGCAACGTTGTCCTCGCCCAAGCCTTCACTCACGTCCAACGTTCCCCATGGAAGTCTCTGATGATTCAAGTGAGCCCCTTCCGGAAACGCAATTCGAAGATGCCTTTCCGAACAATTCCAACGCGCATCTCATGTGCGAGACGCCAACGTGAAAGCATGAACTAGACTTGTTGCGTTGAGAACGAGATTGATTATGTAAACGAGACTTCTTGGATTGGAAATGAGATTGATTTTGTGCAAAACGAGACTTCTTGGATTTGAAATGAGATTGATTTTGTGCAAACGATACTTCTTGGATTGGAGACGAGATTGATTTTACGTAAACGAGACTTCTTGGATTAGATATGAGATTTTGTGTAAGCGAGAGTTCTTGGATTGGAAGTGAGATTGATTTTATGAAAATGAGACTTCTTGGATTGGAAATGATTGATTTTGTGCAAACGAGACTTCTTGGATTGGAAATGAGATTGATTTTGTGCAAACGAGGCTTCTTGGATTGGAAAAGAGATTGATTTTATGCAAACAAGACTTCTTGAATGGAAAATGAGATTGATTTTGTGCAAACGAGATTTCTCGGAGTGGAAACGAGATTAATTTTTGCTGAGACTTCCTGGATTGGAAACGAAATTGACTTTGTGCAACCGAGACTTCTTGAATTGGAAACGAGATTGATTTGATTGAAACGAGGCTTGTTGGATTCAGAGAGAGGTTTCGTTATAAGAGATTCAATTGTAAAGAAAAACCTAATATAACGAAACCGAGTTTTGTTCCTGTGTGCAAAAGAACTAAAAGAACTAAACCTGGGTGGCGCCGTATAAGTCGTTCCAAACTGTGACTGATTTAGCCTACGCGTTATCACTTGAAAGCAACTGTAGCGATGTCTGTTGTTCATTCGATGCAAGATATTCTGAAGAATCAAGAAATGTTTGTTCCGTCCGCCATTTTGCATCACCCGATTTCATTTAATTTTATGCCTAATTGTAAGCAATCAACAGGTTAAATTGTGGTTTGTAGGAAACAGTATAACATTTTGCTCTTCCAAAACAGGCTATCACAAGTTTGATATTCTTTACACGTACTTTGTTTGTAGATAGTCTGAAAAGCTGAATTCCTCTAACATCGCCATTGGGCCATTGCCAGTTGTGTTGATTTCACACTTGAATAAGTCGCAGCTTTGCCCTGTAAGAACTCGCTCAGGAAAGGCGATTAACTTATTAAGTGACACTATTATGTAAAAGCAACGCTTCCGTAACTTATCATTTCTAGTGAACAAATTTTGATTGTAATCAGCGATTCCGTTAGTGTGCGTCCTGGCGTATAGGACTCCAACATTTTGCAACTTTACTCCTAAAAATAAAGATGCAGCGTCCATGGACGCCAATCAGTTGTGAATGGACTTCAAAATAAATTAACGATGAGTCCATGGACTCCAAAATAAATTATCGCGGCCTCCAAAGATGTTAACAAAGACCGTGTGCCGCATATAGGGCCTATTGCATTCAAAATGGTCAAAAAATTTCACGCGCACGTGCGAATGTCCTTCCTCCTCAACCAAATTTGCGTCCACTCTTCGCACACAACGTCGCCTTTGGTCACTAACAGTCTTATTTCGGCTATATGAGGTCTACGAAGTTCTGAATCTTTACAGATCGCCTACTGCTGAATAGGCCTAGCTGTAGCCCTGTAAATGCCTTTGGGACTCCAGCAATAGATGGGTGTGGAATCCATCACTGTCCATGACTCCTATCCATTTGACTTGGACTCAAATTTTTTTTCTGTTATGTGTCCAGTACTCGGGAATTCAGACGTTAACGGAATCACTTATTGTAATATATAAGTCCAGGATTAGGCCTGCGTACAGTAGAGTAGTAGACCTGGGCAGTAGATCTTAATATTGTTCAGATAATTTACTTTATGCTGTGACTTTTGTCAAACGAAACAATAATTCTTAAATGAACCTGTAGCTAAAGTTTGCGTTAGGCCTACTATGATTCTCATTGGTTCGTAGCTTATAACTGTGCTGAAAGAAATCTGTGGCATACAGGTGCATCATGCATGCATGTGTTTGTTCGCACGCGTACGTGCGTATGAGTGTGTGGGCTGTGTGTGTGTGTGTCAAACAAATAGGCGTATAGGCAAGGATTCTATATTAGATAGTCCTTGGCGTATAGGTAGGCCTACCATAGTAGCCTACTTTAGTAGTCCGTATCTGCATACCAGAAGAAATATAATAAATTGAGCCTGTTCACTCTTTGTTTTAAATTCGATTTTCTGTGTTGACCTTCTTTGTTCCTACAATCGTAATCGTAAACTCGACACTTCTAAAGCGCTCTGTCTTTAAAGCTAAGCGCTGGGAACCGAAGCTGTCGGCAGGAGCGGCAGTAATGCCCTCTGCGTTCACAGTTGTAGCATACCATGTGGCGCGCGTCGCCACGTGACTGGTTCTGCATCTGGACTCCAAGCAAATCGTAGGCGGGTGTTGTCTCGGGAGGACGCCGTTGCAACTCACGGAAGTGTTGTTCGATGCGGTTCTCCATCCCCTTCTGCCAGCGCTGTTGGTCCTCGCGCTGCTGCGACAGGAAGTTATCCAGCTTCGTCTGGAGCTGGACTTCAGCGTCGATCTCCCGCGTTCCACGTACACGGTTCGGTTTCGGGTTCGGTCGTCGATCGTCGTCGGGGACGGAAGCGGTGCACTGCCGGTAGGATTGTAAACGAAGAGCAGCTTTGAACGCAGTGTCCACAGCATGTTGAGCTGTGACAGCTCTCCATCGAGCTTTGCCTTCTTTCTCAGTTAGACAGTCTAGAATCTGTGATTCGCAGATTATAGGTTATTTATAGCACAGAATACTAAATAATTACATTATTTAATTACTTTACTTTATTTATTTATTTTTGTTTCTTCACTGGAACTTCCTGCCTTCTTGGCATCAGCTGCGAGTACCCTCATTCTCTCGTCACCCCACCTCCCTCCAGATCCTAAAGTGCAATCTATGACGTCTGAATGGTGCACCAGAACAGAAGCTACAAATAAAGAGAACATTCCAACGCACCAACAAGTTCTATGGGACAAACCTCTTCTTCAGCAGATCACTAACACACTAATCCAAGACACACACAGGACCAACAAGGTATCGCTCGGCTAAAAGCCATCTCAACACCCCATGCAGGTGATTGGCTGCACGCCTTGCTACAACGGCATGCGGGCTGAGATTGAGCGACGAGGACATGAGGGTGGCGGTTGGCCTACGCCTCGGGGCCGCAATTTGCGAGCCTCACTCATGTGCTTGTGGGGCACTTGTGGAC